>APFE031374615.1:0-28190 GCA_000404065.3 Pinus taeda | reverse complement strand
TATTTATTATGTTTTCTTCAGGATTAGTCATAAACATGAATTCTTAACTGCTCATGTTTGCACTAGTTCTCTCATTTTGAATACTGTTTAGGAATTCTTAATCGCTCCTACACAATATTCATCCATTTTCCCTCTGCCAGTATAGTGAGAGATTCTTGATTGCCTTTCATTCCCTGACTTCATTCCATCATTTCCAGATTTGAAAATTGTTCCTAGCCTGCCTATCCCGCTCTGTGGTACTACCTTTTCACCAAAAAACTCTTTCAGTAATTACACTTGTTGTGACTCCATTGCCCAATGGAAAAAACAGTTATACACTTGCATCCCAGTTCTGTCTGAGATCACCATCCCACCAAACTCAAACAAAACCCATGTGCATCATATCTAGCCTAAAATCATCCCTTAAACAAAGCTAAATTCCAAAGAGAGAGCCATCTCTGGTTGCACGTAGGCTAGGACCTGCAGCCCAAATCTTGGTTTGTGGTTACCTTCGTCGTATTCCCTTAGGATTCAAAGGGAACAACCTGAGTGATAACATAATGGTGACTCCGCTGGGGACAATGATCTGTTCATCACTGTAAATCTCCATTTTTTATCAGTTTGCCTTTCAAATAAGTCTTAAACTTGTTTTGAAAAATCCCAAAAAATAAAATAATCTCAAAAAATCTCAAAATATTTTGTTTCTTATTGCATATTTAATTTTGATCTGTGTGGTCGACAGAGATCATTCCCTTCAAATTTAATTTATTTATCTGCCTGGCGACTCCACATAATCCTCATAATAAAGACTCCGCTGGAGAAATGAACCCAAGAGAAATATATGAGCAGATCACACTTTTGACCTGGATTACTATCCAAGAGGTCATGTTCTTTCTCTTCCATAAAATTTTGTTGTGTATATTGTAGTTTAAAAACGATTTTAAATTAGATTTTGTGCCTTTTGAAAATGTTGTTGAAAAGCCTCCTTGCACATTAGAACAACAACCTCTAAATGCTGCTGAAAATCATCATACAGCCAAGGAGGAAACAAATTTCAAAGCCAATCATTCTATCCTTGTTCATATCAAGCCCATTTAGCCAATCCCTGTACATAATCTCGTGCCTCGTAAGGTTCCTGATAGATATAAGCCTCTTATTTTGCCTCCTGTGCTTAATCCTATGCCCAAAAATCATCTTGAGTATCTCCCAAGATTTGATTGAGAGAATGGTATTACTGCGCAAAAGCATATCCAAGCCTTTGAAGACTATCTTAATATATTTGAAGTGGAGGACGAGGATGTTAGTATCAGGCTGTTTTCCCTTTCTTTGCAAAGCGAAGTTAGGACTTGGTTTAAAGCATTGCCTGAGGCTAGAATCTCTAATCTTTAGCAGTTTTCCAAGCTCTTCCTTGATAGATGGATGATCAAACTTAATTTTGTCTTGCTCATTGAAGAATATAATCAGTTAGAAAGACGTTCAAATGAATTTATTCAGCAATTTTTTGATTGATTCAATCAAGTTTATTATTCTATGCCTTTGAATATTAGACCTCCCCCTAATTTAGCTCTATTGCATTATCCAAGAGCTTTTGATCTGGAAATCGAGTTCCATTTGAGAGAAAGATGCCCGTCCACTTTGAAACAGATGTAGGACATAGATGTGGATGTGGACGCAAATCTGAAGATGAGACAGGAACGACGCAAAGCAGAGCAAGAAGAAAAACTTCATGGTTTGTTACAAAAGTCAGAGGAAATGATCACAATGAAAGTTGAATGCTTAGAGCGCAAGAACACATATGTTGTGCAAGAGGAAAGTAATGTTATTCATGAGAAAACCTGCCACAAAACAGATGACATATTCATACAGCTAGATGTGAAGGAGCAGTCTCCTGATATACTATATGAATATAACAACTTCTCTTCTTTCAACTGCTTGCCAAAATACGATGAGTATGATGATGATTATGAGCCTAATGACCAAATCAGCTTTGCAGAGGAGTCAGAGCCTATTTTGGTAGAAAACATAGTTCAAGATCAGCAGCCTAAAGTCAATGATCAACGTGCCTATCTTAGCTATGAGGTAAAGGAGGAAAGCGCAATTTTTTTTTATTTCAGTGAAGGAACTTTACCTTTCTGTGTTGATTCATTTCAATTTATTAAGGAGAACTATCATGCAGTTAATAAGCAAGTGTCAGCAAGTGTTGATATTGATCATCTGGAGGAAGCCCAAATCATTGTTCAAAATATATTGCCTCTAGTTTTGCAGCCCCAAAGAGCCATTGAGTATCAGATTGAGGAAGATGCGAAAGTGGCTGTTCGTGACCAAGTGATCCAAGTGGATCCCTTGCCTCTTTGTTGTCAGCCATCTGAGTTTTTCGAAGAAGAAGAGGAGCAGCCTACGCAGATCAGTCAAGGGACATACGAGCCTATTTGTAATAAATTGCAAATACCAGTTCATGTTTTACATGATTCATGTGCTGACAGGGTGTATGATGAATTAAAGAAGTGCACTTCTCCATTAGCAGGCTCTGTGCCTCAATATCAAAATGTTGATGATATCCAGTTTCCAAGGCATGATAGTGATCCCAAACTTTTGTACAGTTCTTCAAGCCAGCCCAACAATTGTATATATATGTTGCAGGACCCTTTTGTACAATTTCTTGTTTCAGCAAAGAAGGTCAGCAGTTTTCTGATCTTCTCAAAAGTGAACAAAGTTATATCTGATGGCAAGATCTCCATTTTTACCACCAGCAAGCACAAACAACAAAGCTCACCGGTGTTTACAATGCTTAAATGGCTGCACTGGCTATTTGATTTCATCTAACAACAAAGTAAGTGCAGATTAGAGTAGGTAGGTACGATTTCAGTTTTCTGTTTGGATAGAAAGCTTGCTACAGTTGAAGCCCAAAGTGAAGGCCCTAAGCTCTTCAAGTCTGTTGTCATGTTCATAAATAAAGCAGCCAGTAAAGGGAAGTTTTCAGAGTACAACAACGACTAAAGATTAAGCCATTCTGACCTGCTATTCTTGACTTTTCGCAAGGAAAAGTCATCCCCAAGTGGAGCCACTATTGGCATCTTGCTCATAGCAGGTATTCATCTTTCATGCTCGACATTTTTACATACCAAATATGTCATACTTTGCAGGTTGCAATGTTCCATATTTGCTACTGAGGCCAAAGAAGTGTCCATGAGAGTGTGCTATTCTAAGTGCCTCTGATGTATCCTAATTTTGATGAGTTATTCCATTTTTGAAGAATTTTCAATTAAAGGGAGGTCCAAACAGCTTAATCTTGGTCTCCCTAGGTTTCAATTTCCTGTTGTAGAATATAGAGAATCATTATCTGTCCAAACAGCTTAATATTGGTAGATTCTTAGATAGGTAGAGAAGCAAGGGTGCTCAACAGCCTAATCTGAGCGCCTGGATGAAATAAGTATAAATATAGATAGGAGGACAGTAGAAAAGAAAAATCTAAAATTTTGGGTTTGCTAGTTCATGTGCACCCAAACCAAAAGAAGAAAAAATGCTAGGTAAAGTAGGTTTGAGGTTGCAGAAGCAGAATGGTAATCGCTTGTGGTCTTGTCAAGAAATACTTATATCACTTATGGCATTGGCACCATGGCAGCTATTTGGTGGTACAACAAGGAAGCATGACTAACTTCCCCTTTCATTTCCTTAGAAATCATTCACTAACATCCCCTCAAGGACCTTCGGATCTGCCCAACCAGTCCATTTTCACTCCATTCTTGTTAAAAACCAAGTTGACATCTGAGTTGACTTAGTGAAGAGAAGACACATTTCTTGTGTAAAATTAATATTTACACAATCCATCCATTTCCCTATGCTTAAGTTTCCATTCTATAAACTTAGCATGCATCCCCTCCTTTGCATTCCAAATACCTCATATTAACATCTAACCCTATTATCTAGCTCCCTCAATCATTTCCCCTCCCCCTATTCTACAAAAAACTATATAAACACCCCAAAAAACACTAAATATTCCCCCCATGGCAACTATAGATATATCAATATAAAGTCAGGAAAAATTAGGTCTATTTGGGACCCATTGTTAGCCCCTCCGCATCCATTATCCTTGGGATTTATTTAACTACTGGTTAAATAAATAACCACATTAACCCCCCCCCCACACATAAAACCATACCATTACCCTCTGCGAATACATATTATTATAGACTTTGTTTAAACACTTGGTTGAACGAATAACTATGCTCCTGCGCCAAAAACATTAAACCCAAAACCTAAGGTTTTAACCACTCGCAACTCTGAATAATTAACGTTTATCGGGCTTGCATTTCTATTAAACCCCGATTGCTTTGCCCTCCCGTCCACCGTAGGATTGGCCTTCCCAGATCTGATGGCCCTAATTAATATCGGGCGCCCCTTCGTAGTGGTTCGATAGTGCCCAATGGTCGACGGTTTCACCGTCGTACACTGGGACAGCTGTTGGCCGCCTATTGCATCGGGTCGCCCCTGACACATACCACTCCTGTACCAAAAGCGATCTGACACAAACCACTTACTGCCCTCCCCGCTTGCTTACGTCACCACATGACGATGCCACCACGTCGCCTGCCACTGCACTATACCTGTGCCATGTCACTTGCTGACGTCATCACCCTGCCACTGTGTCATGATGACATCATCATCCACATTACCCCGCCACATCATGCTGATGTCATCTGTCATACCACCACAGACATCATGCTGACATCACCATCAAAAAAATGCGCAAAGGCGAAATCGCTACTTAGGAAGCTCGTAATGAAAATCTGAGGCAGTTTTTGATGCTCGATTAGCGCTTAGCGCTAATCGTGCATCACTAAGAAAAAAGGGCCAAAATGGAAAGCCCCTTTCCAGCACATGGTTTGCAATAGCTATTTTTTCCGAAAAGAGATAAAAGGGGCGATTTAACAGTTTAAAGAGGATCAACAGAGAAATAGAGTCCCGATTCAAGTGTTAAAGAGTATAAGAGGAAAGATAAAACCCAGGTTCAATTAAAAAAGTACCAGTGAAGCGGCAAAGAGTATCAGATCGACAATATCAAAGCAGGTGAACATTAAAAGCCTCCATCAAAGTCAAAGAATATAGTGAACCCACTTAAGGCTCTCAGATTACAGTCAATGCACATCAAAGCCACTCAAGAGCAGTGGAGTAGAGACCAATGTGCAGTTATGATAAATGGCTAGCACATAACAACAAAAGCCACATAACCTCATTTTTTGTAACAGCTGCCCCTAGTGCAACATTAGATAGATATTTTTACATTACTTGCAAGAGAAGTTAGGTTAATTGTAGCTATTTCCTCAGATCTTCTATCAGATCTATTTTTGTAGATATTTTTCCTATAAATACAACCCTGGACAATGTAATAAGGGTTGTTGGTTGGTGGGTTGGTTGATGATTTCTTCGTTCTGAACTGCACTGTAAGATATCAAACTGTGTTAATACAAATGGCTGTTGAAGTTCACTGTGTCTGAATGATCTAAAGGTGGATTGGATGTTCTGGGACTTGCTACAAAATTCCTGTGTCATGCTATGGACAATAAGTTATACTAAACTGTGTCTTATGTTTTCTATTTTGTAAATCTCATCTATGTTTCATGATCTTGGTAACAGAGAAGAAGAATAACATAAGGTTTGTTTGAGTGCACCTTATGTTCAATCCCTGTTATTTATTATGTTTTCTTCAGGATTAGTCATAAACATGAATTCTTAACTGCTCATGTTTGCACTAGTTCTCTCATTTAGAATACTGTTTAGGAATTCTTAATTGCTCCTGCACAATATTCATCCATTTTCCCTCTGTTAGTATAGTGAGAGATTCTTGATTGCCTTTCATTCCCTGACTTCATTCCATCATTTCCAGATTTGAAAATTGTTCCTAGCCTGCCTATCACACTCTGTGGTACTACCTTTTCACCAAGAAACTCTTTCAGTAATTACACTTGCTGTGACTCCATTTCCCAATGGAAAAAAACAGTTATACACTTGCATCCCAGTTCTGTCTGAGATCACCATCCCACCAAACTCAAACAAAACCCATGTGAATCATATCTAGCCTAAAATCATCCCTTAAACAAAGCTAAATCCCAAAGAGAGAGCCCTCTTTGGTTGTAGGTAGGCCAGGACCTGCAACCCAAAGCTTGGTTTGTGGTTACCTTGGCCGTATTCCCTTAGGAGTCAAAGGGAACAACTTGAGTGATAACATGGAGCAAGAAACAGAATGATCGAATACCAAATGCCAAGGGTTTTGCTATCTTCAACGAGCGAGAAACAATAACTGAGGTGAGTACAGCTAAGCCGTGACCATTTAAGAACTGCCATAAATGCTTCCAACAAACATCCAGAAAATATTTGTTGATTAGTGTTTAATCATATAAGCAATGATCCCAAATTATTGTTAATAATACATTGTTAATCACAATGCTGGAGTAGTAATAATAGTAGTCATAAACCAATGTACGAGCTGGTCCCATCATAGTGGTATCAGAGCAGGATTTAGTTTTTTTTTTCCTAAGAAATGGAAAGTGGAAGATGAGGATGTGGAAGAGGTGCTCGGAGAGCAACAAATGAAGGATTGCGAGAAGAAATCAACACCCTTACTGCCCGGTTGGAGGCAGTTGAAGCAGGAAGGAGAAGGGATCCAGAGGTAGGTGATGACAATGAAGAAGAAGCCATAGTGACAATAGATGGATCAGATGAAGAAGGGCTGGAAATGAGACTGTTGAGGTCAGTCCTATTGGTGAGTTGCAAGCCTAAACTAGAAATCCCAAATCATGACGACAACTTGTCCACAGAAGTTCTATTGGACTGGATCAGTGAACTGGGCAAATATTTTGAGTGTGAAGAGGTTATTGAAGACCAGAGAGTTAAGTTCGATTTGACAAAGCTAAAGGTACATGCAACCCTGTAGTGGGACAATGTCCAAGCAGAGAGGAGGATGAACAAGTTTCCGATAAAGAAATGGTCCAGGATAGTGGCCAAATTGAAAGGCAGATTTCTACCCAAGGATTACCAGATTGTACTGCATTGGCAAGTGCAGAATTTCAAATAGAAAGGGATGATAGTAAGAGAGTACATTGAAGAATTCTACTGGGTAAATTTAAGAGCGAGTTATACAGAGGACACCTCGGAGAAAACAACTAGGTATGTAAATGGTTTGAGATTAGAAATACTAGATGAAATCAGTTTTCTTTCCCCGAAAAATATAGAAGAAGCATACCAGAGTGTTATGAAAGCAGAGGAGAAGATTGCTAGAAAACAAAATGCTAGGAGAGGACAGGGAACTAGCAGAGGAAGAGGATAGTCTTATGGCAGAGGAAGAACTGCCAATAATAGTGAAGAAGGCAATAGTTCCAAATCTTCTGGGACAACAGAAAAAGGTTACAACATAAGAGGTGGCAGGCCTTATTAGCGAGGTAGGGGAAATGGCCGAGGCAGAGGAGCTAACTATCAATGCTACAGGTGCCACAAGTGGGGGCACAGATCTTTTGAGTGTCCTGAGGTGGAACAAGTTGGCGAGAGAGGTGCGTATATCGCACAGCCAAAGGAAGCAGAGGCACCTCCCTAAGAAGCAGAAAATGTGCTAGAAATAGGGGAAGCCTTAGTTTTGAACAAGGTGTTGCTGAAACCAGCCAAAGAAATAGCTAAATAAACTCAAAGGAAAGCTTTGTTATGGATAGTTTGTAAGTCACACGGCAAATGTTGTAAGCTGATTATCGATAGTGGGAGCACAGACAATCTGGTTGCCACGGAGATGGTGGAGAAGTTGGGGTTGAAGCGGTTGAAGCATCCCACTCCTTACAAGGTATCATGGCTGCAAAAGGCCATCAACTATTGGTGGATGAACAATGTGAAGTGGAGTTCCATATTGGAAGATATAAGGATAAGGTCATTTATGATATAATGCCAATGGATGTATGTCACATACTACTAGGCAAGCCATGGAAATATGATAGGAAGGTAGTACATGACGGGAAGACAAACTGTTATAAGTTTGTCAAAGATGGGATCAAGCACATGCTTGTGCCCATCAAGGAACAAGAGACAATGGAAAGAAGTGGGACGAGAGTGTTACTAATGGGCGGAAAACAGTTTTTGAAACAGATCGAAGATATTGAAGTAAGCTATGATGTTGTAAGAAGAGCAAAGACAGTGCTGCTACACATAGAGGTGTCAGATTTTCCTGTGGAAATTCAGCAGATGCTATAGAGTTCAGTGATGTAGTGGTGGATGACTTGCCAGATAAACGGCCTCCCAAGAGAAGTATAAGTCACCATACTGACTTTATACTAGAGCAAGTGTACCGATTAAGGCAGCGTATCGGATGAGCCCCAAAGATAATGAGGAGATTAGAAAATAGGTGTAGGAATTGCTAAATAAAGGGCTAATAAGGGAGAGTTTGAGCCCCTACGTAGTTCCAACAGTTCTCTCTCCCAAGAAAGGAGGAGAATGGTGAATGTGCAAAGATTCGAGGGCCATCAACAAGATCACCATCAGGTACAGATTTCCACTGCCACGGATGGACGACATGATGGACTGCCTAAGTGGGTAGCATATTTTTCAAAGATTGATTTAAAGAGTGGGTATCATCAGATTCGAATCCGAGAAGGGGATGAGTGGAAGACATCCTTTGAGACTAATGAAGGACTGTATGAGTGGCTGGTAATGCCATTCAGATTGAGGATTCCACCCAATACCTTTATGCTATTAATGAACGAAATGCTGAAAGAATACATTGTGAAGTTTGTAATAGTGTACCTGGATGATATATTAATTTTCAGCAAGATGAGAGAAGAACACTTTCGACATGTTCGAAAAGTGTTGGAAAAATTGCAATAGAATAAGCTGCTGGTAAATCTGAAAAAGTGTACTTTTCTGCAAAAAAAATTGGTTTATTTGGGTTTCATGATGGCAGAAAATGAGTTGAAGATGGACCCAAAGAATATTGTAGCAATTATTAACTAGCCATCCCCAAAAAATCTGTTTGAGGTACGTAGCTTTCATGGGCTAGCAAGTTTTTACCAAAAATTTATAAGAAATTTCAGTGAAATCTGTGCACCTATGTTGGACACTTTAAAGAAGGCAAGTCAGCCTTTTTATTGGACCGAGGTAGTAGAAAGGAGTTTTCAACTACTAAAGAGGAATATCACAGAAAGATCGATCTTGAGATTACCAGATTTTAAAAATCTTTTTCAGGTTTGCTGTGATGTAAGCGGTATAGCCATTGGAGCTGTACTTAGCCAAGAAGACAAACATGTTGCGTTTTTCAGTGAGAAGTTGAATGAAAGCAGGCAGAAGTATTCATCCTACAACAAGGAATTCTATGTTATTGTCCAAGCACTGAAGCATTGGAGACACTATCTGCTAGGGAATGAGTTTGTTTTATTCTCAGATAATTATGCATTGCAATACGTGATGCAACAACACAAGGTGAATCACAAGCATGCTAAGTGGGTTGAATACTTGTAGAGTTTCACCTTTCTGTTGAAACACATCAGCGGGAAGGCCAACAAGGTGGTGGATGCATTAAGTAGAAGAGCCCTACTCTTGCAGGAGAGTATGATACAAATGTTGGGCTTTGAGAATTTGAAAGACGTATGAGACTGACACGAATTTCAAGGAGGCGTATGAAGCCTATCAGAATCTATTAGTGAGAGATAATAGTCCATGGTTGGACTATAACTTGCAGGAGAAGCTATTGTTTAAAGGGGGACAGTAATTCATTCCTGACTATTCAATGAGAGAGAATATCATTCGGGAGAAGCACAGTGGAGGTTTAGCCAGACATTTCAGTATATAAAAGACATTAGAGCAGCTCAACGATTTTTACTTTTGGCCAAGAATGTGAAGGGATGTGCAGAGATTTGTGACCAAATGTAAAGTGCGTCAGTTGGCGAAAGGACACAATTATAATACAGGACTCTACATGCCATTGCCCATTCCAAGTAGACCGTGGAACTCAGTCAGCTTGGATTTCATCTTAGGTCTACCAAGGATGCAACAGGGTTATGATTCGGTGATGGTAGTAGTAGACCGGTTTTTGAAGATGGCACATTTCATCCCTTGCAGAAAAACCAGCGATGCCACTCACATGGCCCACTTGTTCTTTACAGAGATTGTCAAGCTACGCGACCTACCTAAATGCATTCTCTCTAACAGGGACGTGAAGTTTACAGGGGACCTTTGGTGCGCCCTATGGAAAAAGATGGAAACGCAGTTAAGTTTTAGCTCTGCTTATCACCCACAGACCGAGGGGAAAATATAGGTGGTAAACAGGAGTCTGGGGAACCTGCTACAGAGTTTGATCGTTGAAAATTTATGAATGTGGGATCGATTACTTGCCTAGGCAAAGTTCGCTTATAACGACTTGACCAACCACAACACGGGTTGCAATCCTTTCTAGATCTGGTATGGCATGCATCCTCGCGGAGTGCATGAGTTGCGAGAGCTAGGACAGCAGGAGAGACAGAGTGCTGATGGGGAAGATTTTGCTAAAGTAATGAATGATTTACATGAGCAGGTGAAAATCAAGCTGCAAGACAGCAATAAAAAATATAAGCAATGAGTAGATTTGAAATGGAGATAAGTACAGTTTAATGTGGGGGATGAAGTCCTCACACTTTTGCGCAAGGAGCGTTTTCCGAGAGGCACATATAACAAGATGAAGTACAAAAAGATAGGCCCCTACAAAGTTCTCAGGAAATTTTCAGTGAATTCTTATGAAATACAACTACCACCAGGAATAGGCATTTCACCCATCTTTAATGTGGCAGACCTATTTCCATACACTGCTGATCTAAAGGAAGATAGTACAACACGGCCTACATGGGACACCCAAGACGGAAGTGAAACTTGGATGAGACAAATGCCTTACATTCAGCCCCCCAAGATCGAGAGGATCCTCGACACTCAGGTGGCCAAGCGAACTCGGCGGAAAGAGTATCTGCAATATCTGGTCAAATGGAAGAACTATCCTATTGGGGACAGTTTGTGGCTTGATGCCGAGCAGATAGAGCAGGCAGGTCATTTAGTCGAGAAGCTCATGGACCAGAGTCATGAATTCTTCTTACCCCAGGAGCCTGATGCAGGAGCATCTAGCTAAGGGCACCATGACCAGGTGTTGGCCTCCACCAAGGTGGAAAGATTTATCAGTGTTTGGTTTCTTTATGTTTAATTAGTCAAAGCAGAATGTAGGGACTTGTTTTTTTTAATTTCATTATTAGTTAGGGAACAATATAGTTAGTTAGGGTCACTGTCAACATTGTCTGTCTTTTAGTGAGTAATTCATCTTACAAATGTTTCTTCCATTTGGAACAAAAAAAAGACATCTATATCAATTTTAAAATCTTGTAGCACAAGAAGAACCGAATGAGTTAACAATTATGTAACTAATAAATGAAACAACTGAAGCGTAACTGTGCATAGTTAATGTAATTGTGGGAAAATAGTACAAATATGAAATATAAAGCATTCTGAAGGGTTCGACGAGAAGAGAACGGTAATATAAAATAGCAGAAGACATTGTTAAACAAAAACCCTGAATCTAAGTCCATCTGTAATAGGAAATCTTTCCTTCTCATTTTATTTCCATTAAATGCTAAGTGTGATAAATTAAACAACGAGATGCATTCCTATGTTTTCTACTAAACTTATCCTAACAAGCCGAGCCAAAGTTGCCCACATTTGAACAATGAATAGAAAGCAGAATATACAAAAGAACGAGGCAATGGAACCAACAATCAACACTACTCCCAGTATTATGGTGCATACAACCACAAAAGCAGAGAGAAAACATGATGTGAACTCAGTGGAAATTCTCCACGACAGAGGTAACCATTGTAACAAATATTTTTTTGATTTCCATTATATAAAAACAAATCAATGTTGGCACATAGTAATGAATAACAATCCTCAAAAGTATAAGACAACCACCAGAGACCAGAACGTCTTCCTCAGTGACAAACAACAAGGCTAGGGTTTGAGACCCTGTAGAACTATAGCGTTGCTGAGAAAAACAATAAGACTAATTACAAGCTATAGCCGAGGCCATTGAACACAAAATAGTAGACAGAGGAGCCAACCCTCTCATTTGCTAACGTATTGTCAAACTAAATCAATAAGCAGAGAGGAAAGACTACAATTGGGGAATTCATAGCAGAGGACGACCCTACCTCTTCCATTGACGGAATCTGGGCCAAGAATCGATCCGAAGCCACAACCCCAACCTATAACAGTAACAACAGAAGTAAGTTAGTAAACCTTTACCAGAAAATGAGGGCATAAAGAAACAATATATAGTGGAAACATAAGGGTTGATTGACCTTACCAAAGGATAGTGAGCACTAGTGGCTCAGGTTCGAACCTGGGTCGCGAATACAAATAGGAACCCTACTCACAAGGAGCAACAAACATTAGCACCACCAAAACTTTGAGCACATAACTATAGCAAGGAGGAGAGGACATACCTGGTTGAAAATCAGTCGAAACCAAGCCCAAGAACCGTCATGAGCACGACCTGGAAACCAAGAACATCAACAACAAGTTAAATCTGGAATGAAACCACATCAAGCAGTACTAAGATAGCTAAAAAATGACAGAGATAGCAACGTCCACAGAGCAGAGCATTAACCAGGTAGAGGAGATCACAGCCAGAGGCGGACAAGGCGCCATTCTAAAGGCAGACACCATTGCATATAAACCCTCTTCATAGACCAAACCCTCATTGTAAACACTTTGCGAAGCAAGAAAAAAATGATCGAATACCAAATGTCAAGGGTTTTCCTAACTTCAACAAGCAGGAAACAATAACCGAGGTGAGTACAGCTAAGCCATCACCATTTGAGAAATGCCATAAATGATTCCAAAAAACATCAAGAAAATATCTATTGATTAGTGTTTAATCATTAAATAAATCATCCCAAATTATTGTTAATAATACATTGTTAATCACCACACTGGAGTAGTAATAATAGTAGTCATCGACCAACGTACAGGCTGGTCCCATCAGCGCCATTGGCCAAAAGCGTAGTGCCACTTTCAGGTCCCTTTTAGAGGCCTTTCCAACATCCAAATTGAGCCCATGATAGCTCATGGGATATGTCTTCAAGTCTACTTTCTAAAACACCTATAGTTTCTAAACTTGAAGCTCATTTGACCCCTCAAAACTTGATTCTCCCAAGATTGCTTATGTGTTTCCAAAAAGTGGCAGAAAGTTCATTTTTAAGGTGTTTCGTGACCTTTTGGTTGACTAGTTCTGTCCCAAAAACTTTGAAACTTGTTATGGAACATGTCCTCATCACTCTGAATCCAAAAATGAAAACAATTTCTTCAATCGGTGTCCCTAGGAAAAGCGCAACATTGGTGGCGTTGCGCTTATAGGCAGTTTTCCTGTGTATTGAAATCCAAAATTTGCAAATGACAAAATTCGCTCAAAAATTGCCCAAAATTAGTGAGAAGCACCATCATCATGTGCTCTGATGAGCCAAAGAACCTTCAGCTAGAATCCTAAGTCTATCCTTGTATTACTTGCCTTTCATGGCCCGCCTTAGCTTAGTTTTCATTCTCTTGACCCTCATATTGCAAATCTTGTTTCGAGTCCTATAATGATGGGCCATGTTTCTGATCATCTGATTACCTTTGTTGGCCTTTTGTAGTAGCTTCTCAAGGTGTAGGTTGACTCTTTCAAGCCAGGTCTCCCTATCATCTTCAATATCCTCCTCAATAGGAGTCAAAGTGACTTGTGCTTCTTTGCCACTTTGTCATTTCAACTTGAGCATGTCTAGCTCCATGAGGACTTGTTTGTCACTCAGTTGTTTGTTTTCTTGCCCCAAGTATGCAATGACATATTTGGCCCTCTCCAAATTGTCTGCCAAAGCTTGCACTTTAGCTTCTCTTTCCTGTATGATGATGTCTTTGATGGTTTATTCATCTTGAGCCTCTAAGTCAATCATTTCAACCCCATGATGAGTATAACATTGTTGCAGATCGTCATGCTTAGTCAAGTCAAAGTCCCTTTCCTCCTCATCATCAAGACTCTGCTCTGGAATCTTTTCCATGCCTTTGTGCAGTTGCTGCACCTGTACCTGTTGTGTCAATGAAGAAGGCAAGGCCCCTTCCAGATCCCGTGGAGAAAACACTTGCCTATGAGCTGATGAAGAAGGAAAGGCCCCTTCCACATCTCGTGGAGAAAATATTTACCTATCTGCTGTAGATAATCTCATAGTGCCTCTATGATATGTTATGTAGACGGGCACATCAGTAGTTCTTGTCTCCTTGGCCTCCTCACCTATTTTCACTAGGCTAGAAGGTCCTCCTATTTCTTGAGGCACTGCTGAAGGAATTTGAGGACCCTTGAAGATCTCATGAGAAGTAAAGGTATCCCAAGGGATGTTAAGGAGACTGAGATGATGAAGCACAATGACCCTGATTAGAGAGTAATGATAAAGGTTGCTCATATGCTGAGGGTAAGGCTTCCTTTGGACAATAAAATCCATCTTCTCAATACTCCTGAACAAGTCTTAAGGGAGGTTTAACATCCTCACTCTGGTAAAATGCATGAGCAGCCTGATGTGATAAGTGTATAACCTAGAGAACCTGCCCTCACAAGTGAAATACTTCATGATGATTTTCATCATGGGGACATACTTGTTCTCAAGAAACCTGAAAGGAAATAGTCTCTTCACCTAATTTCTATACTAGAGTTTGATATAAGGTCCATAATAGAACTCATCTAGATCCTTGCACTTGAACCATGTCTCCCCTACTTTAGGAATCTTGGTGGCATTTGAACTAATGGAAGATGAAATGGTGAAAGTTACCCTAGCAAGAGTCACCTTGTTGTCCTGAAATGTGCTACAAAACGTCTGGTGAGCTTGAGGTGATATTGAACTCTCTCAACCTATTCATAGAATCCATAGCAGGCAAGGTATCTGAAGCATGTGACAACTAACTCAGAGGCCTGCAATTCCCTAAGGTTTTATGGCTATTCTCTGATGATCCTGCCTCCCTTGTGTGGTTTTCTCAGTTGCATGGCTCTATCAGCTGAAGTTTCACTACTTGTGTTCTCCTCCTCATAGTCTCGGTCTTCCAGGTTGTGTTTGCAAGGTTGAGGTGTATGGAAATGAGGAATGAGGGGATAGAAGATGAGCTTGTGGCTAGGAAATGAATGGAGGATTAGGAAATGAGAGGGAGGGTTTTGTTTGCTTGAGATTTGTTCTTGGGAAAAGGGACAAAGGGGAATGTGAATGATATAGAATAGTGGTAAAGGGGAAAAGGGATAGGGTGATAATGAAATAATAGGGGAATTTTAGGATTGTAGGGTTGGGTGCTAGGATGAATAGTAAGGATAGAGGGTTTAAGCATCATTAGGGAGATTTTAGGGTTTGAGATTAAACATGGAAAATGATGCCTATAACTTAGATTTGGAAATCAAAACCAAGGTGAGGGATATCTAGTTACCTGTGATGATGGAGAGCAAGAGTAATTTTGAAGTTTTCTTGAGGGTTTGGAGGTTTTTGGGCTTTCCTGCTAAAAGCGCAGTGCCAGGACAAAAGCACAGCACCTGTGCTAATTTTCACTGGGAAAATCGGGCAAAAGTGCAACGCCAGGTGAAAAGCACAGTGCATGTCTCCAAAAGCATAGTGCCAGTCTACTTCAACCAAAATCATAGCACCACTATGCCAAAAGCATACCGTCGGGCTTTCTTCACTCTAACTCACTCAAGCTTGTTTTCTTTTCTCACCTTTTCACTCCTTGCTTGGAAAATGAAGATAGTGAATTTGAAAATGAAATGTGAGGGCTTAAATAGGAGTGGATTTTAATTTTTCACTTGAAAAACCAGCTTTTCTAAAGTTTATTGTTATTCTTTAAAACTCTATTTTAATGCCTTTTTCATCTTTGTGTCTTTGCACGTGGATAAATGCTCAATTTGACTTGATTTTTGTAGTGTTATTAGTCTTGTAGCAAGGAGAAATGCTCTAGTGCATCTGAGACAAATTATTACATATAGGGGCTTAAAATTACATATGAAATACAAATAAACTTAAAATACTTTGTTTTCACCTCAAAAACATGTTTTTGAGGTGAAAATTACATTAGGTTAAAAGATCATAACTCAGTAGCTATGACTTACAAACCATCATGCTTGATTTATCAATCATCCTCATACCCTTTCTTACCTTTATTTACACTTTAAAATAAAACTTTTGACCTTGGTGGTGAAACCCTAAGACCTAATCGAATCATGCCCTATGACCTAATAAAATGATGACTGCAGATTGATCATAAAACCATAACTGAAGACAACCTGAAGAAAGATTAGCAATTTTACTCTGTGAGGGAAAAATTTAGATTTTCTGAAGAGAGGACAACCATCAGTGGATTGGTATGTCATGACCTAATGGAATGATGCAAAATTTTCAGTATGGGACCCCTAAAATGGAAATGTAAAGAGCGAATTTTGATCCTTGATGGAATCATGCAAATACTGACACTAACATTGGCATTATTGGGGATGGAAGCTCCTTGGAGGTTTCAAGAACACTGTAGACCAAGTGCCTCATCCATTGGGAAATACGTTCAAAACTAAAAAAAAAATGAAAAATGACTCAATACAACTGAACACTGACTCTCAACCAAACTAAGTCAAAACTTGACTATAAACCAAATCGAGTCAACTTGACACTAATCATTCAAACTTTATAGCCTTCACTTCGGGCCCCAAGCTCCAATGACTTTTTTCTTGAAAACTTGCAAGGAAAATCAAATTGGTATATACAATGGAGGTGTAGCAACTTTAGAAAAAAACCTCAAAAGTAATAATGCTTCAAGAGCCTATCATTTACTGGCCCTCCTAAACAATCCTGACCATCCATTTCCTTCAATAGAAAGGCATTTTGTCCTCCATAGGCTGAGATTTTGTATGGTCCTTTCCATATATTTTCAAACTTACCATGCTTTCCTTTCTCCTCATTTCGTGCATCCCACTGTGGCACTACATCCTCCAACTTAAACTTTTATGCTTTGGTTTTGTGGTCATAGATCTTCTTTATCTTTTCTTAAAACCGAAAAGTATTTTGAGAAACCTCTTCTCTCATTTTCTGAAGGTGACTCATTTGACTAATTCTTCGCTAAATATCATCTTGTTCGCTGCCAACATCCTGTTGCAGTCTCATGATCGAGACTGTAAGTGACATAGGAAATACTATATCAGTACCATAAACCAACTCAAAAGGTGACATACCTATGGATTTCTTGTTTCTCACTCTATTAGCCCACAAGGCATTAACAAGCTTTCGATGCCAATTCTTCTTATTTGCCTCTGACATTTTCTTGATTATATTCACCAAGGACTTATTCGACGACTCGGCCAATCCATTGCCGTACGGGTGGTATGCTATGGAATGACCCAATGTAATATTATACTTGTTGTAAAACTCCACCATTTTCTTGGACTTAAATGCTGTTGCATTATATGTTATAATCTTGTGAGGGAAACAAAAATGAGATAGGATATTAGATTCTAAAAATTGGATAATTACTCTATCGATGGCTTGCCTTGTTAGAATGTCTTCAATTCACTTGGTGAAGTAATCGGTAGCTATCAAGATACATCAATGTTGTATTGATGATATAGGATGGATTTCACCTATGAAATCAAGTCCCCACTATTGGAAAGGTGCATTTACTTCAACTGGTTTCATAGGAAGAGGAAACAACTTCCTCTTTCCTTGAAAACCTTAGCATTCATGGAAACTCTTCATTGCCTTATACAAATCTAAAAATAAAGTCAGCCAATAATATCCTAATCTCAACACTTTGTTAGTTGTTGTTTTCCAAAACAAATGACCACCACAATCACCTTTATGAAAATCGTGCATCACCTGCTGAGCTTCATATTCCACCAAACAATTAAGAAGAACCCTTCCCGGATCTTTCCAATAAAGAGAATTGTTTAAAATGCAGAATTTTTCTGATTTGAGTTTTAGTGATCTACCTTTGCTTCTTGACATTATAGGAGGTGGCAAAAGATGCTGAAGAACATAAACTATATCAGAATACCACGGTGATTGGAGAAACATTTCTGAAACTTGAATGAGCAAGTCACCATCGTCATCCTCTGACATTACTGCTCTGAGATTTATGTCTAAAGCATGCAGATTTGATTCTACCATCAGTTTTGCTGACCCTTGCCCCTTGATTAGTTTAGTGGGTTTGATCTCCAGATCATATTCCAACATTGCTGCTATCCACTTACCTCTTCTTCCCTCCATATCAGTTTGCATCAAAGCATCTTTTCTGCTACATTAGGAACATATGCTATGGTATGTGAATGTAGAATGTACACTCTGAAATCCTTCAATGCTTTTATTAGAGCCAACGCTTGTTTTTCAATAACATTATATGGCAAGACAGTGTCCCGAACAATCCTACTAAAAAGCAATGGGTTTCTCAATCCGATCTCTCTTTTCCATCAATATCGCAGCCATGGTATGCTCGGATGCAAATGAAAACATAATGAAATCTTGAGTATAATCAGGACTAATCAAGATTAGGGTTGTGGTCAAAGCAAACTTTACGAAATTGAATGACTTCATGGCATCCTCGGTCCATTTCATAGTGCTGTCCTTTTTCAACATATTAGTCATTTCACGTAAATGTTATGCCAAATTGGGTATAAATCTATGTAAGAAATTCATCTTACCATTGAAAGCCTGAATCTCCTTTTTGTTGCGCGGATAGTCTATATGCTAAATTTCCTCCACCCTTGAAGGATCAATGTGGATACCATGTTTATAAATGATATGACCAAGGATCTTACCCTCATCCATGGCAAAAAGACTAGACTTCTTGGGGTTGAGAGAAATCTTGAACTTTCTACATCTCTTAAAGACAATCCTTAAGTGGTGTAAGTGTTCATCATTGGAACCATAAAATACCGTGAAATCATCTAAATAAACAACCAAGAAAAGATCCTTCTAATTAGCAAAAGCAATGTCCGTCACTCACTGAAAAGTGGCATTATTCAATCCGAATGGCATTTTGGCATACTGAAAAGTTCCCCAAGGTGTTTTGAAGGCAGTTTTGTCTTGGTATTTTTCATGCACCAAGATCTGATTATAGCTTGAGTAACCATCGAGTAGTGACATCCATGATGCTTCAACTACTCTTTGCAGAATATGGTCCATCTTTGGAAGTGGATAGTTATCCCTTAAGGATACTTTATTGAGGTTTTAGAAATCTATGCACAACCTTATTTCTCTACTCTTCTTTCGTAGCGGGACCAAATTCGAAATCCAATCAGAAAATCTGATTGGAACAATGATGTCAACTTTGAACAATTTGTTCACCTCTTTCTCAATGGATGGCAACAACTTTGGATTGATCCTTCTCAACTTCTGTCTAAAAGGCTTTTGATCTGGCTTGATAGGAATAATATGTTGAATTATATCCTTGTCATACACCTTCAAATCTAAATAATCCCACACAAACACATCAAAAAATTCAGAAAGTAATCTAACATATTGGGCCTTTAACTCAGGAGACAATGCTTTTAATAGATTTACAAGCTTGGGCTTGTCAGTTGTTTCGAGATTGACATCTTCAACTCCTTTGTCAATAGGGACCAAGCTTGGCTTTCTTGCAACATAATCTTGATCAAAAAGCTCCTCTAAAGGTATGAGACCTCTAGGAATAATGTTATCCTTCAGTTGTAATACCTCCATCTGATTCACCTCAATCTCTTGTTCATCAGTATCACAATCATCATCAATGGAAGCATTCCTAAATTTTCCTTCATTCTGAAAAAATGCATTGACTTCATTATCATCCCAAAAATCTTTCCAATACCTTAAATTATCTGGAGCAAGGTGGTGTTTGACATGAATTTCAAACTTGTTGTTGGAGTTCATTGGGATCTTCAAATTGCTTGCCACAGTAGCAAGTGAATCTGTAATAATTTTTTGATTCCAAGGTACTTTTGTCAAGGTATATTCAGGAAACATTCTCAAAATATCTAGAACTACATTTCTATAGGCTCTCATCCATGGATGCTTTGCTTGATACTGTCCCTTTACCTATTTGATCACCAGCTCTGAATCACCATAGACAGAAATCCTTTTTGCATTCAGTTTCTTCAAAATTTTAAGACCTGTAATCAAAGCCTCATACTCTGCTTCATTGTTAGAGAAATAAAAAACCAACTTGTAAGAACATACTCTAACATTACTTGGGACTTTGGCAGGCTGGAAAGTAGGGCTGTGAATCCAAATACCAATACCAGCACCATCCTTACCCACAGCACCATCAAAGTCCATGCTCCAAAGGTCGGCTTCGTCTTCTAGATGCTGAAATTTTGTTTCTTTCTCTAACATACCTTGGCTGATCACTTCATTTCTCTAATCTTCACTATCATTTTGCTGTTGTTTGGGTTTCTCAGAGGAACTTGATATTTTCTCTTTTTCCCGATTAAGGATTGCTCTAAAATTCTCATAAACTAATGCAAATCATCTACTCCTACAAGTTCAATATCTAAATCATTCAGTCCACTATCAGAGTACAAAAAAAAGGACTCTAAATTAGTATGTATGAAATTTATTGGATGCTTCATATGCTTCTGTTTACTAGTGATCATGTACTTCATTTTCTTTTCCTGGTACAACTTCTGCAATTGACCGAAAACAGGGATGGTAGCATAAGAGAAGTCAAGTTGTAAAGTGCTTTTGAGCTTAGCACCCCATGATCTAGATAAAAGCATACTGAAACGAGGCAGTATATCAACAACAACCACATCCATCGAGACATTTTTGGCTGGGATCTGATCTAAAGAAACCACCAAATCTTTAATGAGATTGATGCAACGAACTCTACCAGAGTCAAAGGAGTACAAATCATGATATTTCTGGGTAATATCTAGAACCAACTTCTCCATAATGGATTTAGGCATCAAATTATGAGAAGCTCTGAATCCAACATGGCATTATGAAGAATGTACTCATGCAATATAAGACTTAGATAAAAGGGAGGGACTTCACTATCTTCGGGCTGACCTTCTATAGTGGGACCAAAAATGAGTTCAGGATGATCATCCTTGACATTCACCATGTTTGACAAAGGATCAATTTGCAATATTATGGACATATTGTGTTTATAATTGTTATTCTTAACCAACTCAGTCAAAGGAATGGACACATTTAACTTAGCAATTTCACTTTCTAAATTAGAATCTTTTTCTAACTCTTTGACACCAATGTCCATTTTCTCTACTTGCTCTTTTGCTGCACCATATTTTTGCTGATTGTTCTTCTCATTTGTAGTAACACTTGTTGATGGTACTTTGCTAGGAATCAGATCAACAAGTTCTTTTCCTTTCTTCTGAGTGTTTGAGGAACCATTCTTTGATTGCACATCCTTTCTTTTCTGAATCGGATTGACTGGTACATCATTGATCCTTAAACAGTACTGCCTCTGCTGTGAGGACAAAGAATTCATATAACCACACTAATAATCATCATAGTCACCCTCTAGAACTACATCATTTGTTAATATGTAATCTTCAACCCTTTGAATGTCTGGAACCTCTATACATTCTTCATCTTCTTTCAGAAAAATGGGCATACCATCGGCAGTGAAAAAATGGTTTTCTTCAATTACCGGATCATCATCATCTTCTCCTTCCATTCCCTGAACATAATTCTATTGCAAAGGAGTTCTGATCTATTGTTGTTGTGCTGGTTGGTCCAATGCCTTTTTTTCTCTTTGCTTGATCCGCAATTGGGGTTGCTGCTGTCCTCTAAAGTTTGGATTCTTGATTAGTGCTTCAGGTGTATCTGTAATGGTCAGCCGATCAACCATCTTCTTCGTTGTTTGGATCAGAGTATCCATCTTGACATCTGAGGTAGATACTTCCTCCTTTATGGTCACTCTCTTTTCAGATCTCATTCTTGCTCTTTTGGCCAATAGATTGGCTTCTACGCTTATAGTGCTCTTCTGCATGTCTACTAGTGTGGTGGGATCACGTTCTCGTAACTGATATGCCATATCAACATCGAAACCATCTGAAAACTTGAGAAAGGCTAACCCCTTTGGTGGTTTAATATTGGCCAAAATAGCATTATAGACTACTTTAAACATCACACAATAATCTTGCACACTTTCACCGACATTCCTTTTGATGTTTTCGTACTCAGATAAAATTTGGAGTGGATTCTTATTTACTTCCCACCGATCTAGGAATTGTCTATGTAGGACTGACAAAATGGTGATAAAGGCTACGGGTAAATCTCTAAACCATTTTTGAACTTCACCTCCAAAGCCTTGTACAAACAATCTCATAGTCACATCTTCTATCTCAACCTCAAGAAGGTCAAAAAAGTGATTCATTCTATCAACATGATGTTGAGATGTAATGTTTTGAGTGGCATCAAAAATAGGTATTTTACTTTGGTAATCAACAGGCATATCACCAAGATTCTGAGGTAAAACAAGGGGTGCATACTGGCAAACCATGACTGGAGGTGGATTTGAAACAACGGTTGGACTTCTTGGGTTTAATGGAGTGGTTGATGGAGAAGTAGGGGTAATAGGTGTTTGATAGGATATGATAGGTTGAAGGGGAAGGGTAGGTATAAACTAAATTTGGGAATGAACTTCAGACGTTGATGGGAATAATGATGAATTGAGGGTAGTGGACATTGTTTTAGAAAACTCAGGGATCTTAGCATTAGCGAGGGGTGATTGAGGAGAGTTTAGGATATACTCATCAATTGACCAGTTTACCTTTTCAATTTCGAGCTCTGTAATAAACTCTAGGTCTAGAATGATATTGTCAAGTGCACTTTCAGATTTGGTTCTAAATATAGAAAGGTCAAACGAAAAATCGAAAGAGAGATCTTCTAAGAACAACCACTCATCAGGGCATGAATCTAATTATATTGTAGGTGTCAAGCTGACTAAACTTTCTAGTCTTTTGAGAGTACTTAAAATCAAGTTAGGATTATCCACTACTGGGGCAAGATTGGGATCAAGATTGGCCCTAGTCTACTTCCTCGAAGCTAGTGTGCTCAAATTTCAAAGTTTTTTATTTTGCTTTACAACTTTCCATTTCAGCCTAGTAAATTCTAGAACTCATCATCCAAAGTTCAAGAATTTAAATGAAATATATTATTGAGGTGATTAGTCTTTCATTCCCTCGTATGGTCACCACTATGTTATCACCTAGATTGACCTCAGGTTGAAGGGAGGCAATGCCAGGGTAACCACAATCCAAGCTTAGCCAAGTAGCTAGCCCTACTAGGCTGGGATAGGGATATATCCACAAGGATCTCAGTCAAGATGACTAGATTAGGTAAAGGATTTTAGGCTAGGTATAGTAGCACAAAAAATTCGATTGGATTTTGAAGGGGTTTTGCTAGATCAGGAGGAGCTGCGCAGTTTAGGTCTGGGAAATTAGGTTAGAAATGTAGGGTGTTCTATGGGGCAAGGTAGGCAGAGGCTTTAGCACTCTTGGGCTTGATGGGGTGAGATGTTTAAGACCGGTGAGAAGCTAGGAAGGGCATGTGACAACTATGGACGCTTATTAGACTACAGAAAACATGAAATGATGAATGATTTCCCAAGGCAGAGCACTGATACAATGGATTCTACATATCAAACTTGAAAACATTCAACTAGAAGCAATGAAATGATAGATGACATACATAAAAAATATAAACATATAATCACAGAAGAAGAAAATGTACTAGAACTCCATACCATAGCGACCTCATAAAAATAGCTGCAAATCTTATTAACGTTTTGCCAAACTGCTTACAAAAGTTGTACAATCAATGTCTGAGCATCCAGTTGAGTCCAACCCTTTACAATGAGAAAGAAGAAGAAGATATAGACATGATTTCAACCTCCTCCCATCCTTAGGTGTTGAATCCCTAAGATGAGGAGGTAATCTAACTAATACTGAACAAGAAACAAGAATATAGGCATCATCAACAACTTGCCTCTAAAAGTGAAAAATTGATTCATTTGAGCTCAAACTAACTTCTAGAGCAATGAATCTACCCTCTATCACTATTTATCTATCATAATTACATGCCAAGTCATCATTTACAATATTAAATCATCCACCATGAGAGATAATCCATGATTACAATCAAAAAACTGGAAAAATAGCAACCCCGAGCAAAACTATCAAAAGCGCAGCGCCACTGGCCAAAAGTGCAATGCCACTTTCAGGTCCCCTTTGGTGGCCTTCCCAGTATCCAAATTGAGCCCATGATAGCTCATTGGAATGATATTCAAGACTACTTTCGAGAACACCTTCATTTTCTAAATTTGAAGCTCATTTGACCCCTTAAAACTTGATTCTCAGAAGACTTCTTCTGTGTGTCCAAAAAGTGGCAGAAAGGTTATTTTTAGGGTGTTTTTTGACCTTTTGGTGGACTAGTTCTGCTCCAAAAACTTTGAAACTTGCTAGGGTGCATGTCTTCATCACTCTGAATCCAAAAATTCAAACCATTTTTTCAATGGGTGCCCCTAGGAAAAGCACAACGCTCTATAGGTAGTTTTCCCGTGTATTGAAATCCAAAATTTGCAAATGACAAAATTTGCTCAAAATTTGCCCAAAATTGGTGAGAAGCACCATCATCATGTGCTATGATGATCCAAGGAAGCTTCAGCTAGCATCCTAAGTCTATCCTCTTGTTTCTTGCATTTCAAGGCCCACCTTAGCCTAGTTTTCATTCTCTTGACCCTAATATTGCAAATATTGTTTCGAGTCCTATAATGATAGGCCATGTGTCTAATCATATGATTATATCTGTTGGCCTTTCATAGAAGCTTCTCAAGGTGTAGCTTGAATCTTTCAAGCAAAGTCTCCCTATCATCTTCAATCCCCTGCTCAATAGGATTCAAATTGACTTATGCTTCTTTGCCACTTTGTTGTTTCAACTTGAGCATTTCTAGTTCCATGATGACTTGTTCGTCACTCAATTGTTTGTTTTCTTACTCCAAGTATGTAATGACGTATTTTTCCCTCTCCAAATTGTCTGCCAAAGCTTGCACTTGAGCTTCTCTTTCCCGTATGATGATGTCTCTGATGCTTTCTTCATCCTAAGCCTCTAAGTCAATGATTTCAACCCCATGACAAGTATAACGCTACTTCGGCTCCTCATGCTCAGTCAAGTCAAAGTTCCTTTCCCCCTGATCATCAAGACTCTAATCTGACATCTTTTCCTTGAATTTTTGTAGCTGCTACACCTGTACCTGCTATGTCGATGAAGAATTCAAGGCCCCTTCCACATCTTGTGGAGAAAACACTTGCCTATCTGCTGCAAATAATCTCCTAGTGCCCCTTTGATATGTCACGTAGATGGGCACCTCTGTAGTTCTTGTCTCCTTGGCCTCCTCATATGTTTTCATTGGGCTAGAAGGTCCTCCTATTTCTTAAGGCATCGGTGAAGGAAATTGAGGACCTCTGAAGACCTGATGAGAAATAAAGGTCTCCCAAGGAATGTTAAGGACACTAAGATGATGAAGCACAATGACCTTGATCAGAGAGTAATGATAAAGGTTGCTCATCTACTGAGGGTAAGGCTTCCTTTGGACAATAAAATCTATCTTCTTAATACTCCTAAACAAGTAGTAAGGGAGGTTTAACATCCTCATCATGGTAAAATGCATGAGGAACCTGATGTGATAAGTGTACAGCCTAGAGAACCTACCCTCAAAAGTGAAATACTTCATGATGATTTTCATCATGGGGACATGTTCTCAAGAAACCTGAAAGGAAATAGTCTCTTCACCTGATTTCTGTACTCGGATTTGATATAAGGTTCATAACAGAACTCATCTAGATCCTGGCGCTTGAACCACTTTTCCCCTACATTAGGAATCCTGGTGGCATCTGAAATAATGGAAGATGAAATGGTGAAAGTTAGCCCAGCAAGAGTCACCCTCTTGTCTTGAAGATGTGCTGCAAAAAGTCTAGTGAGCTCCAGGTGATATTGAACTCTCTCAACCTGTTCACAGAATTCATAGCAGCGAAGGTATCTGAAGCATGTGACAGCTAACTTAGAGGCCTGCAATTCCCTAAGGTTTGATGGCTCTTCTCTGATGATCCTACCTCCCTTGTGTGGCTTTCTTGGTTGCATGGCTCTCTCAGCTGAAGTGTCACTGCCTATGTTCTCCTCCTCATAGCCTTGGTCTTCCACGTCCATGTTTGTAAGGTTGAGGTGTATGGAAATGAGGAATGAGGGGATAGAAGATGAGCTTGTGGCTAGGAAATAAATGGAGGAGTAGGAAATGAGAGGGAGGGTTTTGTTTGATTGAGATTTGCTCTTGGGAAAAGGGACAAAGGGGAATGTGAATGATATGGAATAGTGGTAAAGGGGAAAAGGGATAGGATGATAGTGAAATAGGGATAGGGGAATTTTAGGATTGTAGGGTTGGGTGATAGGATGAATAACAAGGATTTAGGGTTTAAGCATCATTAGGGAGATTTTAGGGTTTAAGATTAAACATTGCAAATGATAATTATAACTTAGATTTGAAAATCAAAACCAAGGTGAGGGACATCTACTTACTTGTGATGATGGAAAGCAAGGGTAATTTTGAATTTTTCTTGAGGTTTTTGTTGGAAATAATACTGAGAGGGGGCGTGAATCAGTATTATCAAGTCAAATATTCCTTTTTCAAATCCAAATGATATACGCTACTTCAGTTAATTAAACTCGCAACTATGTATAAGGAAACCCACGTATACTATGAAAACTTATAATTTACTTTATCTTTCAGATGTTGATTGTTAATCTGTGTATCAAATAACCAATAACCAGAAACAGTAAAACAAAGCAGAAGACAATCACACACAAGAACACAAGATATAAGGTGGAAACCCAATGTGGGTGAAAACTAGCTGCTACAATTCATCTCTATCTTCTCTTTAATTAGAAACTTCTTTTTAAAATTGTACTAGTGAAGTCCTTTACCAGTATGCAGGATGCAACCTGGAGAGAGCTACAACCCTCTCTCATTTTCCAGCTTCTCCTGGAAGGGAGCTACAACCCCCTTAGCTCTTGCACTAGCAAAGAGACTAGTACGTAGGTGCCGGCCTAAAGAAGGCTACAACCTTCTCTTTCTTCTAGGGACCACGTTTCATAAATTTTTAGACTGGATCCATGAACATCAATCAATCATCAAGAATTTTTGCATCAAGCATTCTCCTTTTCACAAATTAGCACTGAATCAAGTAGACACTTCTTTGGTAGCTGTATCCAAATCAAAGTAACAGTAACCACACACCAAATCTGAACCCAGAACAAAAGATACTATTATTCAAGCTTAAAGATTATGACCCATCAATAGAACTTATCCTTCTCCTTGCACTCAGGTTCCTTCTTTATTCAGATCTAGATCTGCACCATAACCCAATCACAGTATTCCAGATCTAGCACTTTTATCAGATATTCAATAACAATTCAGATGATGCTTTGCCAAATGATCTCCTTCCTCTTTTATAGTCTTAGGCCTTTCACAATACCACGGTCCAAAACCATAATAACACAATACCATGAACCCAATACTTGGGATCAACACTTTTGGAGGCAATACCACGGACCAAAACCATAGGATGAAAAAACTGTCAGACCAATACCATGAACCAACCATGAAAGTGCATGAACTTTTCTCCACATAAAAGTGCGTGAAATTTGCTCCACATGAAATAAACTTTTTCTCCACATGAAATAAACTTTTTCTCCACATAAAAGTGCGTGAAATTTTATCCACATGAAATAAACTTTTTCTCCACATAAAAGTGCGTGAACTTTTTTTTTTCTACATGAAATAAACTTTTCTCTGCATAAAAGTGCGTGAAATTTTTATCCACATGAAATAAACTTTTCTCCACATAAAAGTGCATGAACTTTCTCTCCACATGAAATAAACTTTTTCTCCGCATAGAAGTGCGTGAAATTTTCTCCACATGAAATAAAATTTTCTCCGCATAAAAGTGCGTGAACTTTTTCTCCACATGAAATAAACTTTTTCGCTGCATAAAAGTGCGTGAACTTTTCTCCGCATAAAAGTGCGTGAACTTTTTACATGAAATAAACTTTTCTCTTCATGAAAGTGCGTGAACTTTGCTGCACTATAATTTATCATCTGAGATGAGTGGGTTGCCATCAAGTACAACATATGTA
>APFE031374612.1:0-14158 GCA_000404065.3 Pinus taeda | reverse complement strand
TCGCATTCCTATGTGTCTAGTAGGTTGTGATGATTGGACCAAGCAAAGTAAAAACTGCCAAAGAATCAGTGTTGCAGGTGGAGGCTATCAGTTCTATAAATTTATGGAGGGATTGTTTTCGCCTTAGGAGTTGTGGGAATGATCTAATGAAATTCGTGGTATATAGTACATGCAATTCAATTCCTAGTCTAGGCTCCATAGAATAAACTGGGACCACTGATCTATGCAAACAGGTGGTAGGAAAATGGATTTAGAGAACATCACAAGTAGCACCAACATCAACACGATTGTATGTCTGCTAGTTAATTTTACAAATTCTTTATTTTTGTTTTCCTTTTCTCGGTCATGCTTCAAAAATTTTCCCTGCAACAAAACCATATGTTTAAAAAAAATCATATCCTGGATTTATGATTAAAATAATTTCTTATGATGCAAAAGCATCCTAGATTTATTGTGAAACTATTTACTTATGATGCAAAAAAGTAGTAGAAGGTGGAGAAAAGGGCCATCACATCCTAATTAGAACCTAGAGTGGAACCTAAATTTCCAATAGGGCCTCCATAATCTTTAGTAAGAACTCGAATGCATTGGAAGGATAAGGAATGGAGCTCGTGCTGCATGAAGAAATGGTGACGGCTAGGGTTCTGCCCTAGCCCCCATGCAGGCCAAACCCATCCGTGATCCAGCTTCTCATGGCCGAATTAACCTCCTCAAGCTTCGATTCTAGGCATTCGTCCTCGGGGATGGTTGATCAGATCCTTTCGACCTCCCCTCACAACTCTGACATTTGTATTTTGCAGCTCATTTCGTTTCAGTTGTCTTCCTCCCCTGGTGCATCTGAGTCCTCCGTGACGGCAATGGCTACCCTCCTGGAGTTGATCTGCACAAATTAACTTCAGAATTGTGAAAACCTTAGTTAAAACAGGAGGCTATTTTCTTAGGAAAACCAGTACATAGTTCGATGTTCAAAATATTCAAGATATCCCTTTTCAAATGTCTCCATGTTCAGCATTCTATGTATATACAAATATTAATTGCTACAACATTCAACAGATACAAACTATCAAAACTGTATATCTAAAACCATATAGAAAGCATATAATGGGCCAAAGTATCCATGTGCACCAAGCAAAAATAGGGAATCCATGGGACCTCTTGTTCAGTAGAGGTGCATTCCCATCAATTCTATCCATCCATACGCACTCATATCATAAACAAATCCATTTTTATGGCCAGAAGGAAATGGAAGTGGAACACACTTACGAGCAACCTGAAACATTAAAAGCCCTAACGTTAAAATCCTAAAATTTATTGGTCGAAACCCTAAAGTTCAAGAATGAAAGCCTTATAAGTCTTTGCAGAACCCAAATGGAGGTAACCACTAACTTGGTGGTGTTCTGCCTCCTCAGAGCCATTCCTCCAGCGGAGTTATGAGCGCCATGGAGCCAAACTAAAACTTTGAATAAAGATTCAAAGAAATAACCAGGTCTGAAAAAAATTGACATATCCATCAATCCTCGGAGCCTTTCCTCCAACGGAGTTACGAGCGCCATGGAGCCAAACTAAAACTTCGAATAAAGATTCGAAGAAACAACCAGGTCTTAAAAAATTCAACATATCCATGAAAATCAAGTATGTAAGAGGCGAGCATGGTGTTTCTTGTAACTTATTGCTTCATTCATGACAGAAAATGCTGCCTGCAATTCCAAAGCAATTCCAATGAAAGGTACTTTGTAAGAAACAGGTTCTTCGACAACTCTTCCTAGCCAAGATGATGAGTTGCAACTGGATGAGTTCATTAACCATGGTAATGGAAGGGTAAGATGCATGCCCAACACGTACACCAACGCCCACACCTCAAAACTCGATTATGTCACATTCGAGAAAGATGGCAAGGATTTGGCATGTTCAATCAACTGGGCATGTTCAATCAACGGCTGGAAACACTCCAATCGTCTAACGATTCATCAGACAGAGGGGAGAGATGACACGAGGGCAAGGAGGGGATTTCATTTCAGAGGGAACGCCTTACGGCATAATAATTCTCATTAGTCTCCAATTAATTAACAAAAAAAAATCCAATTTAGAAGTAGTTTCTATGTTTATAAAATTACCTCTTTGTGTGTTTAAAATATTAACGTTAACACATTCCTACAATTATGGTATTTTTTAAGAGTTTATACTTTTAGTTACTCTATTAACTTTTACATATTTTACACTTCAACAATTAATTAATTATAATATGTAGTTTTATTTTAATGTATTCAATTTTTTTTCTAATTTAATATTTTTACATATTTTATATATTATTATTAATTTTAATTAAATTAAATATGTCAATTTTATATATTCATTTATTAATATTAGTTAAATAAAAAATTAAAATATATATTATTTATATAACCATTTTATAAACACATAATTTATAATTTATATGAATTATTATACTTTTGAGCAACCCACATACTTATTCAATTAGCATACATTATAACCATTTAACATGTATATAAACTTATTATATTTTACCATTTTATAAGCACATAATTTATAACCTATATGAATCATTATTCACATATGTTTTTGAACAACCTATATACATATTCAATTAGCATATATTATAAACATTTAAGATGTATGAGCTATTTTGTAAGTGAAGTTGTGCAAAAAAACACTATATAGTAATTTAAATATTCATTTTTAAAAAGCTAAAATGTATCCATATGGTTAGCTATTAGTTTGCTACTTGGGGAACTAAACCAATAGCATAAGTTCAAAATTTTAAAGTTATGTATTTTATAGTATAACAAATTGTCTCTCAAAATGGATGTAAAACCAAAAACCAAAATAAACCATGATTTGACAAAGATGACAATGACTACATTATCATAGAATTCTTCTTGAATGATTTGGATCACTTCATCATTCAGTTGGGAGACCACCAAAGTCAGTGGATGGAGCTCATTGCCACTGTTCAAGGAGAATTCAAAGTTTGCCAATGTTTTTGTTAGAATGGAGACTTTCCTAAGTCTATCAACCTTTTCCATTAGTTTTTCCATGTAGATGGTCATTTCCTACTACGAATCTACTCTGTCAATAAGAACTCTTCCCATGAGAGTTTTAATATGCTATTAAATATTAATGGTTTGCATGTAAGAGGAGGTGCATGCTCTAGTAGAGTTTCTCACGCTAAGTATCCATTACCTATTTAGAATAAACCTTCTATCTTCTTAGACTTTTTCTTCCACATAAAATATTAGTCTCTGGACCACTCCAAGGATAATTTCTTTGTCTTGGGTCATAGAATCTCAAGTTGTTGAGTGGGCTTTGGTTTAGCCAATAGAGGGGGAAGCAAGGTTAGGGGCAAGGGTGGGACTAAGTCGTGCTCTCCTACCTCCATGGTGAGAAGAGAAGAGGCAACATCTTGCCATGATCTAGGGACACCAAAGAGGGTATGAACTGAGTCTATGATCCTGGGGATGGAAGGTGAAATCAAAGATGGAGCTTAGATAGGCAGGAGAGGTGAAAGAGGGATAGTAGGTACTCTAGGAGGGGTGGCAAGGAGAGTGACTAAGAGGTTAAATAATAATAACCCAACTTAACAATCAGTAGGGCACTCCTGAAAAAGAGACATTGGAGGTAGGGGATAAAATGAAGGGAAAAAAATCTCAAATTCAAGCCATAAAAAACACACCTAGAATTAGAAGTCCCAGATAGGGGATAAATATATAGAAGATGATTCATCCACAACTCTTGTAAAACACTGGTAGAAACATGTCTACAAATAAAGTGTTGTACAGAACAAACATTACAATTACAATAAACATGAGACTCCTTCATCAATTTTGCAACAAACTAGAGGTGGTGTACCCTAGAGTGAGTATTTTCTAGCTAAAAATATTGCAATCCTACATGCAACGACAATTTTATTGCAGTATTAACATTGAGTTTCCTTCCTTCCAACACTACAATATTTGAAAAATAACATGATTGTAAAATGCGAGGAGTGCCCACAAGAAATAGTGGCATGGAGCATAATAAATTGCAACGAGAGCTTCAACCTTCCCTTTGGTATCTCCATCACTCCATCCTCTGTCATGATATTCAATTTCTTCCCCATTAATCACCATAATCATTTCTTGAGTGCTCCTACATTCAGAATTTAGAACAAATTATCCTTCACCGGACTCCCATGCAGTGAAGGTAATCATTAAAATTCCTTCCCACGAACTAACCAAATTACCATATAGGTGTAGTTGTATGTTAGGCCATGCATAGTGCAATTTGATGGGATGACTACCACCCATATTAAATAGATTCCCATCATGTCAATACAAGGAGGTCACCCCACTAGATGTGTGCCCACATTGGGGAGCTCTGTCCATTTACATAATTTCTTTGCATATGTTTCTTAGTGCGTCAAGAAGAGGATGAAGCCAATTTTTTTTCCAGCATATCTTCTTTATAGTGCAAACCTTTGTTGGCTAGTTTTTCTTCCAACTTATTTCTAGTTATTTGTATATGTAATAGTATAGGGGCTACTATTAATTTTAAGAGGACTTTGATTCTAATTAAGCCTGCCATTAGTCTCTAATTATTAGAGACCTTGGGGGAATTAGATCCATTTTGTAGTTTTTTTTTATCATTAGAACAATAGTTTTAGAATCCCCTTTAATTACAATTTTTGATAATTAAGATGTTTGGCTATTATCGGGCCTTGCTCTAGGGATGAGAGTTCTACCATATTATTAGTATCAATTCCTATATTTCCAACATAAATGTGAATAATGTGTCCATTATCATCTCTAAATATCCCTTCAAAACTAGCAAGGCCAAGATCACCCATAGAGGCCCCATCAAAGTTTAACTTTAAGAAGCTAGCAGGAGGTGGTTGCCACATTATAAATTTTAGGAGAAGTTTCCATGCTCTATTCACTATAGCACTTGTAAAAGGTCCAAAGTCCCATTCTTTAAGTGTTGAATGAATATTGGTTCTATTCCAGTTTGATTGTTTGAAAATTATGTCCAATCCATACCATATTTCTAATGCCAATCTATAATTGTTAGGTAGATGCTCAATTGTTTCTATGCTTTCCCAATAGAGGCTACATCTTGCTAAACTTTGAAAACCCTTATTTTGCAGATTTCCCAGGTTAATTTTTTTTTCATGAGAAACCAAAGAATTGGGCCAAATTTTGGAGTCCCATAGCTTTTTCCATTTACTTTTGTTGGGGTTTCCTTTTCTACCAACTACTAATCTATAAGCCTCCTTTAAGATGAAAGATCCTTTAGGCCAATGCCCTTATGAGAGGATATCTTTCCCAGATTGGACTTTAATTCTTTTTTTTCCAATTATATTGTGATGGCTTCCTACGTTTATAATCTATATTCACAAGCCACTGTGTGCACTTCACCCACTACCATTGTAATGCCTCCCTCCCATATTTACCCAATTTCACTGGCCTGCCAGTGTAAACATGAGATAAAGAGTTACTATGATATGACTCGACCTCCAAGCTTTAGTTATGGAAGTGGGGCTGACAAACGGAACACATAGCAGCATCCTTCAGGGCTACAAGACAATCAAGGGGCTAAAGGACCACCCTAGGTGACCAAAACCTGAGCTCGGGCTACTTTTGTCACAACTTAACCCCCAATTGGATTCATGACAAGGCCTAGGTGCAATTATAGGCCTCCAATTGCATGCACACCACTGTCTCCATGCCACTATGACCCAACTTGCTTAGTTAAAAAGCTGCGGTCCCAAGATCTGAGCCACCTTTCCAGGCCAAGCTCTAGACCACTGTCCAAGATTTCTTGTAACTTCTAAGAAGGATAAATGACATAATGACAAGGATAAACATATAAACTTGAGTCAAAAACTTGACTTAGATAAATGAGAATATACTAGGAATTTCGTCAAACACATGGTAAACATTTAAGTTATAGGTCATGAATGCATATATGAGTGTCAATATTTTTTCTTTAGCTGTGAATCATCAAGAAGGCCTAATTCCCTCTCAAGTAGTTGTAGAAACATTTGTTATCCCATGCATTCATCAACCATTCATTAAATTATCAAATCATGAACAAGAGCCATAACTAGAACATATTATATAACCATGCTTATAACCATCATATAATCATAATATTAACCATGAAAAAACAACCATCAAAGCCACATAGTAAAAAGTATAAATACTCATAGAGTACAATAAAAAATAGCTCTTATTAACTTATGCGAAAGGCAACAAAGTCAAGGACTTCCACATACCACATGACCATAGATTAAGTTGAAACAAATATTTCTTTCAACCAATCACCCTTGTGTCATATTGCAAGCATGTATGTGGGATATCATGGGACAAATTGAGACATAAACAACCAAGGGAATCTAGAGGTTAAATCACTTCCACCCTCAAACTATCGTGATCTTTCCAAAACTAGTCAAGAGATCACAAAACCAAAACAATATTAGATACTTTGAGACATTTGTCTGTCTCCAACCACCTATCAAGGGCTTCCTAGAGAAAACCATATCCACCCCAACCCATGACCTTGGTCTTATTTTATTTACATGGAAACTTAACCCCGGGCTGTTACAACATCCATTGTTGTTGAGATTGAGGTTGCGCCCAAAATTGTTGGACCACTACTCCATATTGCGATATCAAACAAGGTTTCCACTCATTCAACTCTCCATTTTCCAATTTCGGTCATTTATACTAAGAATCCTCCCAAAAGAGGGCTAAATTTCCATCCATGATTTCCCAAAAAATTGTGAGATTGAATCAAGTATTTATTCTTCTAGGCTGAATTCCAAAGATGAGATCCCTCAATTCCACCCCCCATCAAAATTACAAGACTATCAAATATTCCTGGCATGTATTTTTCTTTCCATACTTTTCTCCCTAAAGATTTTTGGCTTTTAAGCCTCAACCACCAAGTTTTGGCTCCTAGTGATTGATTGAGGATTCTAGGGTCTTTCAAGGAACCCTTATCCTGATTGTAGATTATCAAAGCCTTCTTACATGATTTCTCAAGCCAACCTCTCTATCTATGTTTACATAGATGGACATCAGGTTAGTTACCAAAATTAATTATTAAAGAAAAACTCAGAAAATCGGATGGTGCATACATGGAATATACAACTTCCATGGTTGTAGTAGCTGAGATAATATGATTAAGGAAATATTTTAGCATGGATCTATAAGCTAGTCCTTTCTTGTCATCCCAAGTTGTTGTATGACATAAATTAGTTTGTACATAATGATAATGGACATAGCAATCTTGAGGAGAGGAAAGTAAAATTATATTATGAAAATACTCAATTTTTTTCTCCTATCTTAGCTTAAAAAGATAGCAACTTTGAATATATGTCTCATCATTAAATGTTAGGGTGCATACAAGGATATCCTTTGAGTTCTTTTAAAAGTATGATAAACAAGCGTTGAACAAAGCATTTAAATTCTACAAATATCCTAGATGAGGCCTCGAAATTGAAATATAAGTGTAGAGGTTTTTCATATAGGACTTCATTGTGGTGTCTATTAAGGAAAATCTAATCATGCCTTCCTCAATTGAATGCCTGAAAAACTAAGCCTAAAACTACAAGAAGCAACACTTATTTTATAAGATAAATTGAATTTAATATTTAAAAAGAATGAAATCTCTTTTTCCAATATTTTCCCTAGTTCTCTAAAATCACCAATTGTTTTATCTTCATTGGTCCTTGACATAAGACACTTCACACTTGGATCAATGAAGTGCCACTAGTTCTAGACTAACCATAAATTCAGATTATGACCTTGTCCAAGGAGTTTCATAACATTAAATTCATTATATATTCTTCATGGGAGGCAGTATGAATGAATTTCAAATTTCAAATAAGCGAGACTTTCAAATTTCAATTTTAGAAAAAAACTCAATATCTTGCTTAATCTCTCATTGTACTATGAAAAACCATTTAGAACACAATTAGATATCACACTTTGTTGTTCATGAAGAGTATACGCACTCATACAAGTCTCATGGATTTGGATAGAAACCATTAAATTGACATATTACTATTGTGGATTATAGATTATCATAAAAAGTTTTAACCTCTAGGGTTTTGATGTTCATTTCTGGAACCTTGTCCATTTTCTCTACAAATAAGGACACGACATATTTTGAGATTGATCTACTTCTGCGAAAACCTTCCCTTTGAGTGCATTCTTGAAGGATGTGGTTCAATTAGGATTTGGGTTTCTAGAACCTCCATGCATGCTCAAATTAAAAATTATTTTTGAATATTTTGTCACACCATAATCTTCTATTCATTGAATGTCTTCGAGTACGTTTCATGCGTATTCCAAGACTTGGAACAATACTGGTACCATACTCTTTTGGATCATCTGATTCAGATTTCTTACTAGATCCATTTTGGAGTGATAGTCTCCATATCCCATATTGTTTGAGCTACCCCAACTTTATCCACACCTCGATCTACTAATAGAGATAGACATAATCATTGAACAAACCCCACATCCCTAAACACCATGGGAATTGAACAAAAACCAATGAAATGATAGATATGGTCATAAGCATGTAAGATCTTGCGAATAACAAGTCCTGCCTGAGATAAAAAAACCAGAGTTCGAGACCCCACTTTCTACATTATGAAGATCTTTCCTGCTACTTTGAAACAAATGAATCTCTCTGAAGGCTTCTCCCCTAGCTCATTTGGCCACCATTGACGCCCATCGGTTCACTAGAAACTAGCTACACATTTCTCCAATAGAAAGCATAAGCTCAGATGTGGATGCTTCAACATTGTAGAGCAGAACCCTAACGTTATTTTCCATTGTCCAAAAAGGCACTCCACCCTATCATATTAATTATGTTTTTATTTATGTTGTATTAGATTAATATTGAATATATAAAAACATATACTACATGTTTTTCAATTTATCATATATTTTTTAAATTAAAAATATTTTTTATTCATCGTATTATTTTATAAACCCTACATACATACACATAGAGAATTCAAATCTATGGCAATAGATAGACTCATTTATATCATAGGGATGCTTTTGCAATTTCTTTTAGGAGCTTCTCTCAAGGACACAATATTGCCATACTATTTTTCTTAGCTTTTATAGGTTTAAATAATTTATATGATGTTAGAAATACAGTTTCATCTCCAATTTTGGGTAACATGGCTAAATTTATTTAAAAGTGATTGAAATGTTCTTAAATTAAAATATTAAAATAAGACCTTTATGCTAATTTTAAAAATATAAATGACCTTGCGACATCCCAATGACAAGGACAAGGTGCTTTAGAAATGGGATTTGGACCAATTATACCAATTAATCTAAGAGTCAGGGTTAAATATATATTATTATAATGGTTTCTAAGTGCTTTAAGAATGACATGTTAACCAATCTTGTGACCTCCCAATGACAAGGACAATGTCAGGGTTAAATATACATTATTATAATGGTTTCTAAGTGTATTAGCAATGAGATGTGGACCAATTGATCAAACTTTCTAGGCTAAATATATTGTTATAGTAATTTCTCACTTTATTGCGCGGAATAACCCAGTATGGGGTTAGATCTCACATAAACATGTAAACAAACATAAACATGTAAATGTAAATGTAAACATTTAACATGTAATGTTTAACATTTAACATTTTTAATTTAATGTCAACCCTATTTTAAATCAATCTAATTATTGTTATGTATAAACACAATATAAATTTAAAATATAAAAGCCCTTTTTATATTTAGTCCATAAACCTCTTTATATTTAAAGAAGACTCAAAGAAGAGGTTTTATTTAGGTGAAGCCTATGGGCGAGATACCATTTTAATATCATGGGTGAAATACCATATTTATAAAAGAGGTATGGTAAGTTAATAAAAATATAAATAAACTAGATGTATGGTAAATAAATAAAACTTTTTTTTCTATTTACTCCATAATTCACTTTATATTTACGAACACTCAAAAATGATGTTTTATTTAGGTGAAGCCTATGGGCAATTATTATTAATACCATGCAAAAAAACATCATTAACCCTAATATCAATATTAATAAAAATGAAGATGGCACATGGTATTGACCCATGGTATTGAGAACCAATGGTATTATTTCACTCTATGCGAGGTTGCATATCAGGATATTTGATCCATCTTGACACTTGGTAGGCCTATTTAAAGCAAGGAATCAAATTTTTTTTCACTCTATGCGAGGTTGCATATCAGGATATTTGATCCATCTTGACACTTGGTAGATCCAGAGTAAAATCGATATTTACAAGTTAGCGATGATATCTATGAATTTAGTTCTTTTACCCTTTAGAAATTAAAGGGATAATTATAAATAATAATAATATATTTGTCAATTATGTTTTTAGGGTGGATGAGAAAAGCCTAACCCTAAGGGCATTGAGGAGAAATGACCCCGTGACCTCCCAATAACAAGGACAAGGTGCTTTAGCAATGGGACTTGGACCAATTAAGCTAACCGTCACAGTTAAATATATATTATTATAATGATTTCTAAGTGCTTTAACAATGAGAAGTAGACCAATCTCTTGACCTCCAATGACAAGGACCAGGTGCTTTAACAATGGGACTTAGACCAATTAAGTTAACCGTGATGTTTAAATATATATTATTATAATGGTTTCTAAGTGTTTTGGCAATGAGATGTGGACCAATTGAGCTAACTTTCTAGATTAAATATACTATTATAATAATTTCTCACTTTATTTTTAAAAATTTTGAATTTTAATATTAAATCTTAAAATTTACTTAGAGGAAAAAAACTAAAATCTCTTAATTTATAGAGAAAAAAAAATTATTTCCATCATTTAAAAAAATAATAATAAAAATATTAGAAAAATAAATAAAATCATTATGCCTCTAAAAATCTATCATTTACAAAATGGAGAAGTGAACTTTATTTGTTAATTTATTTTATTTTAATTATAATGCATTGTGAGTATCCATGGTATGAGCATTATCGTTGTGGGTTTTATGGGATTTTATATAAAATAAATTAAAAACCGAAAAATAATATTTTTTTATATATTATATTTATATATAATTTTGATAATCCATTTTATAGGTGTATGAGTTATAAGTATCCATGGCATGAGCTTTATGGCCTTGTTTTATCCACAAGTGGGTTTCCCTAAATAAAAAAATATAATGTAGTGCAGACAATTCAATACCAAAGGGGTCAATTGGGGGGACATTTACCCTATAATCCATGAATCCACAAGTGGGGTTCCTTAAGTGAAAAATATAATGTAGTGCACGCAATTCAATGCCAAAGGGGTCAATTCGGGACATTTACCGTATAATACAGTTCCCAGTGCATTACTGGTTTAGCCCAGAAAACCTAAGGGAAGATAAATTTCTGAAACAGAATATGGATGCAGAGGGCTGGGTACCCATTTCACACATCATCACATTTCCAAGTGTGAGTATCTTAAGTAATTACTGCATTATATTACCATACATTTACGAAATCAATACTGGTATTGGAACTAATATATATATATGCACGTGGATGGATAAATGCATGATGCAGCTAGCAAATATTGAGCACATCAATTGCTCTCTAGTAGCGGAGAGTCTGCGAGATTCACCTAACGTTGAAGTTAGGGTAAATATGCATGCCTGAGTTTATTCGCCTTTCTGTCTTTCTTCTATATCCATTCTATCCTATGATATGATATTATTATTTTAACAGATGGAAGACCTGATGATAAGGAAGCGCGATGACTGGTTCACCTATCTGCCGCAACGTCCATAAATTCTGTTCAATTAATCCTCCGGGATTAAGAAAAAAGAAGCGCAAAAGCTCCGCACGCCTTCTACATCGAAATAATCGTGGTTAAATGCTGTGTAACCTCTGGTGCTTATTGTTACTCTGCTTTGCTGCATGGAGTGTTCAATTCCTGTTTATTAAACCTAATCTCTGTTATAATTTTTTCAGGAACAGCGAACAAAGTAAGAGTGATGTTATGGTGGTTGCTGTATATCCACCTCCCTCTTTGTACATATATTTACTGAATTCATACATTAAGTTACGCAGCACAACAGCCGGCAGTGGCATCTGGCAAGGGTTGGACTCTACGTGCGCCTTTCTTTAGGGCGTTTCTGGTCGATTCGTTCTCAAAGACACTGACAAGCTATACAAAATTGGTTGCCCAAAATGAGCGACGGCGTAAAACTGGGGGTACCCGCATTGCCCAAAATAAGCGTGGGCTTAAAGCTGGTGCTTATTGTTCGTCTGCTGCATGGAGTGTTCAATTCCTGTATATTAAACCTAATCTGATATAAGTTCTTTCAGGAAAATCTAGCAAAGTTAGAGTTAGAGTGCTGTTAATGGTGGTTGCTGTTTATCCACCTCGGTCTTTCTACATATATTTACTGAATTCACACATTACGTTAGTAATTTCTAAATTTTCCTCCCCAAATTAATTTGATTCGAGCAAAAGGAAATGCCAATTTTGCTACCTTAAAAAATAACGCCAACCTAAGAATATGGCAGAAGTCGTTTTTCTTGTAATTTGTTTCTTGAAATTACATATTCATAAGTCGTTTTTTTTGTAATTTGTTTCTTGATATTCATGGAGGTTTTTTCTAAGCGCAGGGACGTAAACAAAGACATTCACCACTCCCCAGACCGGTCAGTGTTGCAGTGAATGCAACAGTAAAAAATTGTTTATATGATGTTTCAATTTCTGCCCACTCATTTTTTGATACTATTATCAACAGTTTGTTCCTATTTTTTGGTACTCTAAACAGTAAATCGTTTATTTTTTTATTTTTTATTTTTTCTTATTGCTATTTTTATTCCTTAGCCCTTCGTTGTAGAAGGGAGTTAATGTGTGGATAATGGCGGCATAGACTTATTTCTGTTTTTTCTTTTTTTTTATTAATATAAGTTATTTCCAAACAAATTTTTGTAGGAAGAGACATTAATGTATGAATAAAGGTTGGAAAAATAAATGGTTGTATAAGCTCAAGTTGAAGCTTACAATTGTTTTTGTTTGTGAAAGATTTGTAAATTAGTATTTCATTGTTTATTTTTATGTTAATTTGGTAGCTACACATCGTAAATTAGATGAGGGAGATCTTGTTTTTTGAATCTCTAATTTAAGAAGTAAAACATTGTGTTTTTAACGATTTAATCTCATGTGAGAAATACAACTATAAACTATGCAAGAAAGTTTAAAACAGACAACTATAATGAGATGCAACTACGCAAGAAAGTAAGTGAATAAATATAATAACTAGCAATTGCACCACATGTTGCAATGGAAACGCCCTAAGGCTGTAGCATGTTATAAGAAATTTTAGAAACTAGATAAATATTGAACAGGAAGTATTTAATTGGATCATCCATATGAAGTTTTCTTTGACTTCTTATTAAGAGAATATTTTTACAAAGTTGCCAGGGATATAGCGAAGATTTTTATTAGTATTAAAAATGATGAGGAAAGCCATTATGGAGTAATTTATTATGTTTTTACTCGATTTCATCATTTGCTTGTATACTAAGTAATAATAAAGCTAAAACGAAATCATAAATGTGGGCACATGACTTTTGTGGCCATGGTCTTAGAGCCTATCGATTATATGTCATGAAGTTGTTAAAATCTTGAGCATTCTCTATTGTAATATTCTTAAATTGATTGGAGGGCTCACTTTGGCTAGTTTGGATTCTTTTAAGCCATGAGAAAGAGTAGATATATTATTCAATTTTCGTAAAATATGGTGTTCATGTATTTTTAATTGTTTATGTGTTATCATGTACTATAAAACGTATTTATTTCTATCTCACTTTTTACGACAAGTGGTTTCAAATCCAAGAGATTGTGGCTTGTAGAAGGAGATATGGTTGCAAATGACAACATGTTGAGGGTAAAACTAACATAGAGAAGCTTGATTGGGATTTTATGTACATACATGATTATTGTATGAGAGGAAAGAGGTCTAGTAGGGTGATAAGCAACTAAATATTTAGATATTAGGAAAAAAATCTTACAAACTAATAACACCTTACTAAAATTATTTGCAATCAAATAAAATAAAAAATAAAAAATGAAAAATTATTAGAATTATTCTTTCATTAATAATAAAACTAG
>APFE031374610.1:0-11812 GCA_000404065.3 Pinus taeda | reverse complement strand
ATTAAATTTTTTGTTTTTTAACTTTTAATTACCTTATCTAGTAGAGTTAATATAATGTATAGATATTTAAATTTTTATTTATAGGTCTTGTTAATTTTACATTGTTCTATATTGTTACAATCACTTTAGCCTAATTCTCTTTTTTAATCAGTGTTTTTTCAACACAATGTAATCTTCCAAGGATCAATAGAAATTGTAGATAGAACAATAAATTCCATTGGCGATAGAAGACAATCAAGAGCAACAAGAGACACATTGATTTTGTAAAAAGACTAGGGGAAAACCTACAATGAATAAAACCCTTTCAAATTCTTCTTATATTAGATTATCATAAAATGTTAGCAAAAAGAGCACAATTTTCCAATTCACCAATCAAAAGACAAAATAAATCCCAAAACCAACCAAACAATATCCAATAGATGAACCCTATAAAAAAAATGTGATCAAAATCACAATCTTTGAAGTCTGCGGTTAACCGTCAATAGAATTTAGATCAAGATCACAGTCGCCCGGACCCAGTGATAGTGAGTGGGGTTGAAGCTTTTAAGCTGTGGGGATACCCTATCAAGAATTTAGTTATGCTTTCATTATAGCTCGTGCTGCATTTATATTTAGATATTTAAAAAAACACGTCAACTCCATGTTCGACGGAAGCATACATCACACTTATACAGGACTGTAGAACGTGTATTTGAACACAATCATGGTTCCAATCATAGTTTTTTTAGTCAACGAAATAAATTATTAAAAAGTCTGCGGTTAACCGTCAATAGAATTTAGATCAAGATCACAGTCGCCCGGACCCAGTGATAGTGAGTGGGGTTGAAGCTCTCAAGCTGTAGGCTATCTCAAGAATTTAGTTATGCTTTCATTATAGCTCGTGTTGTTTTATATTTAAAAAAAAAACGTCAACTCCATGTTCAGCGGAAGCATACATCACACTTATACAGGACTGTAGAATGTGTACTTCAACACAATCATAGTTTTTTAGTCAACGAAATAAATTATTAAGATATATTATATCGATATTTATCAATATTGAAATTTGATATCTTTTATTTTTAATAATTTTCGTTCTTATATAGATTAAGGGGTTTTAAACTAATGAACTTTAATGCCATAATAGTAACTCTATCATCGATCCTACACCATGTTTATCATTTTGAATTAAATAAAATAATTATTACATTTTAATCTTGTTACAACTTTTCGAATTAGGTTCACAACACAAATTTATGCATAATAATTTATATTTTTCAAGTTGTTATAGCTGATAATAAAATTAACTTAAAAACAAAAATAACGTTTTTATTTAAATAATATATATTTTTTCTAAATTTTATGATTGAAAATTCTTTCAAAGATACATCATAAATTTCTATACAGAAGGAAAATGATATTTACATTCAATTCAAAAGATGCAAAATGTCTTAAAGTCAATAAAAAGTTAAAAACCAAAAAGAATGAAGCCATAGTCTGCATTGAATGAAGACATTTCTTCAACATATAGTTATAGTTCAAAACTCTTTGGATGTGATGAAGATACATCACGAATTCAAACATAAAAACAAAAGTAATGTTGTTGAATTGAGGCTTATGTGATCCATAATAGTTATAAGTAGAACTTCGACGTAAATCACATATAGAAAGACTTTTGTCAACGCGTTTCAAACCAACTAGTGTGGTTCATCGTGAGGACAAGTTGAAGAAACAGATCCAGCTTTGCATGTTAAATAGTCTGAGCAGAGCCTCCAACGGCTAATTTTGACTTAGTGACCAGAGTCTTCCCTATGTCCAAGGAACCACAGACAAGATTGCTCGGATCCTTAAGAGGTATGATATTCCCTCAACCTTTAGGCCCCTCAACACCATTCGTAATTCCCTCCGATGGGTGAATGATCGAGTTAACCCTAAGGACATGAAGGCTGTCTACTTGATCCCTTATTCTTATGGAACCCCCTATATTGGGGAAACAGGGTGCTCCATCCATCAGAGGATTAGCGAACATGAGGCTGACCTAAGACATGGGAGAACCAAGTCTTCAGTGTTAGCAGAACGTGTGGAAAAGACCAAGCTTCATGTTTCTATAGAGGAGGCCAAGGTTGTTGCCAAAGTTGCTCAGTTCCATCATCGTAAATTCAGGGAAGCTATTGAGATTGAAAGAAGGCCTAACAATCTCAATAGAGATGACGGCTCGAAGGTCAGTAGATGTTGGATCCCTACCCTTTCGTCCTAGTGTTTCTTTTCCTTGCCCACCCCCTCCCCCCTTTTATCTCTTTCGTTGTTCCCCTCGAGCCTTCCTTTCTCCTAGGGTTTATCCTTCTTACTCTGTGGTTTTCTAATGGACTTTTTCCGGTCCTTCTCCTTCTTTTTATTTTAGGTCTCTCTTTCTATTTATTTTTTCCTTTTATATATAATATATATATATATATATATATATATATATAATTAATTATTATTATATATTTTTTTAAGGTAATATATATTTTTTTATCTATTTATTTATTTATTTTATATTATTTATTTATTTTATATTTTTTTTTCCCTTTTGGTTTTATTTATTATTTTATTTATTCATTTTATTTAATTTTTATTTTTATTTTGTTTATTTATTTTAACCTTAACCAGCTAGTTCTTAGGTAAATTTTATTTATTTTACTTATTTATGGGTTTCCTATTTATGCATTTATTTATTTATATATATTTTTATTTTTTATCTATTAATTTTAACTTACTTAGTATTTCTCGGTCTAATATATAGATTTTATTCTAACTAACTATCATCTTAAATTACTTATATATATATTTATATATAAAAAAGTAAGGTCTTCAATTAACTAATTCCCATTTAAATTACAATTTTTAATTATTAAATGATACCTTTTTAACTAACTATTAACTTAAACACTATCTAAAATTATTTCATTTATATATTTTTATTTATATTTTAAGGTATGGTCACCGATGATAACTAACTTCCTTTAAATTATCAAAATGACTTTTTGACTCTCTTCCCTAAGTCAAAATTATGCCGTTGGTCAAGATAGCCGTTGGAGGCTCTGCTCAGAGTATTTGACATGCAAAGCTGGATCTGTTTCTTCAACTTATCCTGACGATGAACCACACTTGTTGGTTCGAAACGGGTCGACAAAGGTCTTTCTATATGTGATTTATGCAAAAGTTCTACTTATAAAAGTAATGTTTCCATTTAGTTAATATCATAATTTTGTAATGAAGACCTTTCTTTAGGATGTAGTTATACTTGAAAAAGGCTTTGGATGGTTGAAGGTACATCAAGAATTTAGATATAAAAACACAAATAATGTTTTTATTTAGTTTTAAGATCATAATTTTGGTGGTTGTTATTGTTGATTTTTTTTTTTTAACAAAATAAAAAGCATTTGAATTTAAATATAGAAATTAAAATAATGGCTTTATTTTAAGTTTAATAACTAAAAAATCATCTATAAAAATTTTATTTTTCTTGATGAAAATGAACCACTGAATTTATTATTAAATAAAATTAAATGAGATATTAATCTAAAAAAAAATAGAACTAGCAATTGCACCACATGTTGCAAAGCACTGAATTTATTTATTAAATAAAATTAAATAAGATATTAATCTAAAAAAAATAGAACTAGCAATTGCACCACATGTTGCAAAGAAAACTCCATAAACCACAAGCATAGGAAAGAGTAGCATAACATAAAAAAGATGTGATATGTTATACTGCTATTACTTGTATTTCTATTGATTTGACAATTGTTGCTACTGTTTCCAATCAATTTCTTAGAAATTTATTAACATTGGTTAAATTTTTTATATCAATTTTGAGATTTTTTTGTTTAGGGTAAATAATGATTGTATTATTAAATTGCATGACATCAATAATCACCTTTTGAATTTACACTCACTATTTCCAAAGATCACCCATTTTAAAATATTGTACACTGTATACACTGATTTCTAAAATGCTATACATTGCGCTTAGTTTTAGGTTTCTTAATATTATTTTCACACTTAATGATTACTTCTTATCGGTTCATTATGGCTTATCAATATTAATTTTTGATAGCAAGGGAAAGATCAAATTTTGTTACTAATGTCTCTCTACGTTTCTATCCACTATGGCCTTGGTTTTATTTCCGATCGATGATTAATGTTTTCTCATCGCAATGGTAAGATTATTATTTTCCTCTAGAAGCAGGTTATTTATAGTTTACATGTATAGTTATCAAATGTTTATTTTTTTACCAATATAATATGCGAGTGGTGCATGTTCTTTTAATATGATTTCTCATGGTTGGTTTCTCGACATTAATCTTAACGTTGTGTATTAATTACACATTATCATATATCTCCTACCTCATACTATGATTACTATTATATAACACATTGATTACGACATAGTTATAGCCACACATGAATTAATTTTGGATTATGGTAAATATATTATATTTTTCCAGACAATTGTCTTGCACAAGATCGCTTGGGTATAGTGCATTTGATGCGTCATTGATCTGTCATAACTACACATTAGGATAAGAGATCGATGACAAAAATTTATGAGTCATTTTTTGGGTAACCACCCGTCCATTACGATGTTCCTGAGCTCATTTGTCCCATTTTAGTTTTTGTCATTGGCTCTCGGCTTTGCAACCAAATGTTTTTCTCTTAGGTTTTACTCTCAACACTATGTACACTTATCTTGCGAGCATTTTCGTTTGAATTTTAAGTTTGATGCAATGAAGAATATATGCGGCGACCCCATTCTCCTCTTGGATCACCTCCAGGTAGGTTAAAATCATCCATACATTTTTTCTTACGATTTATTAAATGTTTTCTTTCTTGTTCTTCCTCAGTTTTGTACTAATTAAAATCTCTTTCTTTTTGTTTTTCCCAAAACTGGTTGAATGGTTTCGGGTCTAGCGACTGTCATAATTTCACCACCTAGTTTGTTGTCCTTAAATGTCCTCCTTGATTAAGGTATCTATCCAAGAAAAATTCAAGGAGTTAGTACATACAATGCTTCTTTTCATTCCGGCCCTGAACCGCCAAAATTTCCCAATTATAAGTCAAAATTTAGTTTTCACTCTTTTTCCTTTGAGGACACAAGAACCATTTTGCAGGTTCCTGTTAGTGGAGATGGAGTGCGAGTGAGGCCTATCTCAGGTACATTAAAACTTTTCTTAATATTTTGTAGTCACTATAGTTTTATTATTTCTCTCCTTCTTGTGATTTGATTGTACACTTCTCTCAGGTACATTAAAACTTTTCTTAATATTTTGTAGTCACTATAGTTTTATTATTTCTCTCCTTTTTTTTACTACGGGTGGATCCTTAACTCATAAACTCGTACCTATAGGTCAACCACTCAAAGATTGCTTCTCCATGGATTTGTCGCCCACACAGGTGTACACTCTCATCAAAAAATTTCTTTGCTTTTTCTTAGTTTTTCTCAGCCCATGGCTAGTCCTTCCTCCCTGGTCTAGGAATTTAGGGTTTTATGGTCGCTTAAAGTTTATTAGACAATTTGGGTTTGACATGGGAGGGTTTTCCCATTATAGTAGTAAATTTTGAGATAGAAAGTGATGGCCATTGACCCAGCTTTGAACTTTGTAATTGAAAGAAAAAAATCACTAATATTACTTTCATTGTGGAATTTCCAAATATTGGGTTTGTTCTCTATTCTACAAAAAAAAGTACATATAGTTATTTTCTCTCCTTTTGCATGCATGAAAGGGCTCTATTTTATTGATATGAGTATTGGAAGCTTACTATATACTTTAATTTGTTTTTTCTATTTTTTTTGCAAATAAAAGTATCATTATAATTTTTTGTTGTTAAATTTTCTCTTTTTAATATGTAATTTCATTACTGTAAGTGTTAATTGTATTTGGTTTATAGATAAAGGTACTTCACATTAGTGTTTATAAGGCTTCTTTCAATACTATTTCTATATAGAGAAAATAAGGGGATTTTTCCTCTTGCTTTTTTTTGTTTTTTTTTTCATTTTTGCACTTTCTTAAAATAAAGGTTCTCTTTCTCATTGCTTCTATGATGGGGCTAACACTTATGGATAATGCCTTATACAGAAATATTTCTATGGTTTACTTTTGAATTTATCTAAATGATAATGTTCCTATGTTTATGTTTCTAGAAGTTTTCATGTTCTTACTTTTCTTTTGTTTGTTATAGGGTATTCGGTAAGACTCAACAAAAGTGCGAGAATAAAAAGACCTAGCTATAAGGAAATCCTTGCTAAATCAACTACATGGTTGTTATTTGCTCACACTTATGGGTGAAATAAGCATTAGAACTTTGAAGCTTAATGCCTGAAAAGACATCGTGAGAGAGGATTCCCACAGGGATACACATGTAGAGAAAATAATCTACATCCAAGGTGATGTTTGGGGAATAATGTAGTAATGACTTGAATGCATTTTCCATCTAGAGTAAAGAAGTACACCATACAATTCATATTTTAAAGCTCCCTACATTTTTCCAATGAAATCTAGATTAGGAAAACAAAGTTTGCTTCAAATGTGGAAAAAAGTAATTCCAAATTACATGCAAATGGAAAATTTACTTGAGGATCTAACAAGTGTTGTAGAAAATTGTCACCATTACACTCGATGGGAGAGATAAGTCCAACTTAAAAGATAGACCCTCCAATAGGACATGGCAAGAGACCAAGGACACATGTAGGGCCATGGCCTTCACACCCTTCTTATCACCCTCGGTGAACTTGCTGAAGATATACACAATCATCATTTGCAAGAAGGAAAGGTTAAAGAACCAAAATCAAAAATAACCAAGAAAGATGATGAGTTAAAAGGTGTGTAACAACTAATCTCTCCTTTGTGTTGCTAATGAAACCAACGTAACTGCTTGTCGAGCCTGAATCAAAGCTCACCATGGCAGGGCATGCATCAAATTCAAGTCTATCACATAGATGTTGTCATGCTCGTCAAAGGCTTCAAGAATGACCTCATTTGTGGTAAAATTAGCAAATTAAGGTGAGGGAAAACCTCGTAAAAATGGTGGTAAAGAATCTCTTTACAAATTGTAACTTAGTGATACTAGTTTTCAATCTAATGGTGGATGCTATTTCTATATTCTAACATGGAAATCAACGACGCACAATGAAAAAGGTAACATGGAAGAACAATTCTTCTCAAAAGAATGTTTTACGATATAAAATCATTTTTTTAACACAAATTAAATTAATTATAAAATTAAATTTAAATAAATCCTTATAAATATAAATATTAATCGTTTATTTCAAATACTTTAAATATATATACTATTAAAATTCACAACATAAATAAATACATAAAATCATTTAAGAAAATTAGGTTAAATCACTAAACACAATTTCTAAAACAAAATTAAATTTATATTTTTCAAACATATGGCTTGATAATTCTTAATAAAGGTATAAATGTAGTATAAGATAAATATGAGTGATTTTGATCTAGTATTTCCATCCATCACATTAAAATAAAATATAGTTAAACATTAACATATATTGTTGTGAAAATTTGAGCATTTGATATTCATTGTGATTTATTGGGTTGAACTTAAAAGTATATGAACATTCTCATATATTGCATTAAAATTAACATAATATTTTTTTTGTCAAGTTGTTTGAGTTTTCCAAATATTATTTCAAGTTTGACTTGCAGTTTGAGAAATCATAACATAAGGGCATTTAATTTCTGGGGATCGCACTCTTCTTGGCCACACCAACCTTAACATGGTTGGATTTTTTGCCTAAGACTAGTAACTTTCACATCACGAAATGACTTAACATTACACTAAATCACCATCTATTCTACACCCCATAAGCTTTAAATATAAATTTTTAAAATTATACTTTATATAAATTAAAAATAGTTATAAAATTTAAATTTAAAAATAAAAATATAAATTTAAATATAAAAAAATAATCTCTTCTTAATTTATATTTAATTATAAATTTAAATACAAAAAGATAAATAATATCTTCATTCAATTCACATCTAATTCATTTTTCTATCCCATATATATCATTTCATTAGACGTTACACTTTTCAAGGGAAATAAAAATATATCCACACTTCAATATATCAAGAAAATGATATCTCCATCTAAAATGTTAACTATCATAATAATTTAGTTTATTAAATAAAAATAAAAAACTACCAAATTATTAATATATATTCTTTCCAAAATAAAAATTAATTTGTTGAAAATTCAATAAGAAAATTTTGAGTTTGATTTTGCTTTTATTAAATTAGAGAAATTTTGAATTTTTATTTCAGCATAAATCTTGAAGGTAATTAATCGAGGTGGCATGGTACTTTTTACTTAGTTAACTCGTTAATTTGATTTGGGGAAGCTTGAGTTATGTTTGATTTATAATTTGTAGCAATTTATTTTAGTTAATTTCAGTTATTGTTAGTTAAAGTAGTTTAAACTAGTTCTAACTATCAGAAGAACTAGTGGAGGTCAAATTCTGGATGTGGAACTTCAACCACACTAAGTGATCAACCATTTAACTAATCAATCAACCCAAAATAATTGTTGCATGTAGGAATTTGAGTTACCTAGTTGAGATGGATATTCCAAGGCAATCTACTATATGTTGTAGCATATTACAATGTGTACACGTGGTGCATGTAGTGAGAGGAATGACCTAAGGGAATTGCGTAATTCAATAGAGGAAAATTCTTAAAAAATATGAGTCAAATTCCCAAAGGAACAATCTAAAGAAATAGGCATTGGAAGGCTTGAAAATTGACTAAGTGTTTGCTAGAATAAGTCATTCAAGGAGAGGGTTTGATTAATGAGATATAGATAATAAGGAGTTTTGAGAAGTTTCTTATGTATAATATTTCCTTTTATGATTTAGTAAATTACATAACAAATTTTGAATCTACACATAAATTTCTATATAATTTATAAATTTAAAATTAAATAAAACTCTCTAACATTAAACACTGACTTTAAATTCTAACAAATAAAATTCAAATCATCAAAATTATTAAATTTGATCAAGTAAACTAAAATATATAAAATATAAAACATCAAACACTAACTTTAAATTTTAACCAATAAAATTCAAATCGTCAAAAATATTAAAACTAATAAAATAAAACTAAAATTTATAAAACTATAAAATCATTTATATATTTTCTATAAAAGCAATGTTAAAAATTAATAGACCATTAAGCATGGCCAACAAAGTCAAAGTTATAAATTCAAGGAGAGTGGATTAATAAACCAATTTCGATGTCTAAAATAAAATTGATGCTTACCGATCATCAATACTTAAGAATGGTTAATAATGTCACAGTTATAAATTTAAAAAGAGTTTCAAGTTAGTTGCTATACTTTTGGCAACATGCATGGTATTATTCCTTTGATGGGCTATTACTTTGTTTTTTATTAATTTTTTTAAAACTTATTTATAGTTTAACTTCACCTTATAAATTGAATTTTATTATTCTTTATTAATATTTAAATTAATTATTCTTTATTTAATATTTAAATTTATATTCCTTATTAATATTTAAATTAATTTATCTACAATATAATTGATTGAGATCTTATTACATAATGAACCTAAATGAACAAGTGTTTCTTCGATAAATTACCATTGATTTTCTCTCACACAATTCACATTATTAGTGTAAAATTATTAGTTTTGTTTGATGATTTAGTGTAATGGAAACATATATTACAACTAAGTTTATTACGAATAAATTTTTCCATGCTACCTTTGAACTATTTCAATATTGCTTTCATCATGGTTTAGTTCATTGTTGGCTTAATTCCAACCACTTTTTTCATGTATTTCTCATTTTTCGTGTAGAAGAGTCCATCAAAAGTATGAGACATGGGTACACCTTGGATGAGGAATCAAATTCTTTATCTAACAAGTGTTCCTGCTCAAAATTTGAGTAAACCCATAGTGAGATAAGTTGAAAATATGAGTTGAAAAGGTAGTTTTTTCTTTTTCCCTCTAAAATTTGATGACGTAATGTAATCTTATTTTATTATCTCCATTATTATTTTATAATTTCCTTAGGAGGCCTAATTTAGACCTCAAAATTCCCCTAATATGATTTGTCATGCATGTCAGTGTTTATATGTTGTTATGCATGCATTATTATGGGTATGGTTGTTATGCATGAGGTCATTGTAGTTATGCCATCATGATGTTAGGTCCCTATAATACTAGTGATTAGCCCATTACTGTTGTAGTTATATCCCTTATTAATATTGTTGTGCCCCTATTGTCCCCATATTGTTATTACTATGCTCCATAGAATCCCTCTATTATTATTTTTGTGGCTTTATATTATTATTGTTAGGTTGGCTGGGTTATATTGTGACTCCTTAGACTCCTATATATAGAAAGGAGGTTTTTTCATTTGAATCATCAAAGAATCATTCATTTGTGTAATGTAAATGAGATTTCCCCCTCAAAGAAGCTAAATTCTAAGGCGTTGATCTATCTTTTCTATCTTTTTGTGAGCTAGTTTCATAACATTTGGTATCGGAGCTTTGGATTTTAGGGTTTCACTACTCCAAATATGTCATCATGGCATTTTTGCTATAACTTTTTTTTTGCAGCGTTTCAAAAGAAAAAACAAAACCCATTTGAAACAAATTCACATTGAACCTTGGGTCCGAATTTCAAAGCTTTTTGTGTTATATTTGCGGAGATGTGATCTGAGGGAGTTGGTCTTTTTGCAGACTTTTGAATTACATTCCAAACAGGTGACCTGGGGAAAATATTCATAACTTTCTCTTTGAGCATCAGATTGAAGTCTCGTAAGAAGGAATAGAAAGACTACATACTATAGTTTCTTGTATATATTTTTTAGAGGTAAAGGTCAAAACAGGGACATGTGGCATGTCATACAGGTTCGCTTTACTGAACTAGTCTACAATCAGGTCACTGTGGGATATTTGGCATAACTCTTCCTTGGAGAATCTAATTTGGATCAGACTGGTGGCATTGGAAAGATGACAGAGAGGGCTACTGTAGGTCGCAATTTTAGAACTGAATGATCCGAAATTATAGAGATACATCAGAGGCAATATTGAGCTCCTACGAAGTGAAAAAAGGTGTGTAGAATTTTTTTTAAATTTTTTCTTAAGCTTGGTTTGGAAAATTATTTTGAAGGATTTCAAAAGGAATAGTAGAGCATTATTATCTGTTGGGTGTGGAGCCTGATTATCTTCTATATTCAAAAGTAATGCCACATTGGACCCCAGTTTGAAATGCGGGCGGCAACGCCACCCGTAAAATATTCGCTGCAGGGGGGGTCCAGGGGGGGCGGTTGTGACCTTTGGGAGCCCCCCCCTGGTGGGGGTTTTCGAGGGCAGTGCCCCTGAAGCTAAAAACAACTGTAAATTTGCCTTGTAAAAGTATAGTAATTTCTAGTCAATCTGGGCCGTTCATTAGGCGAATGATCTGACGGTAGAACTTATTTTTAGTTTAGGGTTTTTTGCCCTAGAAGGAAACCCCTCTCTTTGTATGAGGGCATTGTATTTGAGGCTGTGAGATAGATGTGTATTCAATGTGAGCGAGAAACAGAGAGGTGAGACTGTGAGAGAAGACAGAGGATATTACAGCGGATTTGCTGTAGGTTGTGTCTCTTCATTTTGCTGGATAATAGAAAGGAAGGACTGGCTGTTCGGTGTGGACGTAGCCCAAACTGGGTGAACCACGTATATCTGTGTCTCTCTTGTTTTGTGTGTTTTCTGTGTTTATATTTCTGCAATATTTTATGTGTTCCATTGCTCCGTAATA
>APFE031374607.1:145996-170850 GCA_000404065.3 Pinus taeda | reverse complement strand
ATTTTATAACATTTTAAAAAACTTTTTGCAACTTTTATCTATGTTTTTATCAAAAGCACTTACTAAAGTATTGTAAACACTAAACCCTAAATACTATACCCTAAACCTAAAGCCCAAAATCAAAACGTGAAACCATAAACCATAAGAATTTATAATAGTTAAAAAATCATTTTGGAACTTATATTAAGTCTTTATTAAAAGCATTTACTAAGGTCTTATTAATCCTAAACCATAAATCCCAAAGGCCAGACCATAAACACTAAAAACTAAGAATTTTACATCATTTTAAAAAGAATTTTGCAACTTTTATTCAAGCCTTGATTAAAACCATTTACAAAAGTCTTATAAACCATAAATCCTAGACACTAAACCACCTAAAACCATAAAATCCAAACCCTAAACGCTAAACCCCAAACTGTAATCATTTTATAACATTTTATAAACCATTTTGTAACTTTTATTATAGTTTTTGTTAAAATAATTTACTGAAGTGTTATAAACCCTAAACACTAAATGCTAAAATCTAAACCCCAAACATGAAACCCTGAACATCAAATCCTAAACTCTAAGCAGTTTATAACATTTTAAAATGTGTTTTGTAACTTTTATTTAAGTGGTTATTAGAATCAATCAGTGAACCCCAAACCCCAAATGCTAAACCCTAAGCATTTTATAACATTTTAAAAAGAGTTTTTTATATTTTATTTAAGTGTTTGTTATATGAATTTACTAAATGCTTATAATACCTAAATCCTAAAAAATGAACCCTAAACACTAAACCCCAAACCCCAAACCACAAACCGTAAATACTAATAGTTTTATAACATTTTAAAAAGCATTTTGTAATTTTCATTTAAGTGTTTATTAAAAGCATTTTCTAAAGCGTTATAAACCCTATGTATTTTATAACATTTTGAAAAGTGTTTGTAACTTTTATATAACTTTTTATTAAAATAGTTTACTAAATTGTTATAAACCCTAAAACCTAAGCCCTCAACCATAAACCCCAAACACTAAACCCTATACCCTAAACCTTAATGATTTCATAACATTTTTAAAATCATTTTGTAGCTTTTATTTAAGTGTTTATTAAAATAATTTACCAGAGTGTTATAAAGCATTAAACATAAACCCCAAACACTACCCTAAAACGTAAACCCTATGTATTTTATAACATTTTAAAAATCTTTTTCTAAATTTTATTTAGGTGTTATTAAAAGCATGTACTTAAGTGTTATAAACCCTAAAATCTCAACCCTAACCATTTTAAAACATTTTAAAAAGTGTTTTGTAGCTTTGATATAAGTGTATGTTAAAAGAATTTACTAAAGTGTTATAAACCATAAAGCATAAACTTGAAACCTTAGAGCCTAAACCCCCTAACCGTAAAACCTAAATGCTAATAATTTTATAACATTTTAAAAATCATTTTAAACTTTTATTTATGTGTTTATTAAAATAATTTACTAAAGTGTTACAAATATTAAACCCTAATCCCTAAACCCTAAACACTATTTATTGTTAATATTTTAAAAAACATTTTGCAACTTTAGTGTTATAAATTCTAAACGATAAAACCTAAACCCGAAACCCTAAACCCAAAACCCTAAATCCTAAGTGGTAAACCCTAAACACTAAGAATTTTATAACATTTTAGAAAGTGTTATGTAACTTTTATTTAAATGTTTACTAAAAGAATTTACTAAAGTGTTATAAAACCAAAACCCTAAACCCCAAACCCCAAACCCTTTATTGTAATGCTTAAAGCCTAATGGATAAACCTTAAAATAATTTACTAAGGTCTTATACACCCTAAACCCTAGAGCATAAAGCTTGAAAGAATTTACTAAGATCTTGTGAATCTTAAAACCCAAACCTTAAGAATTTTATAAAATTTTAAACCCTAAACCTAAACCCTAAGCATTGAATGACATTTTAACAAGCGTTTTGTAACCTTTTTTGAACTGTTTATTAAAAGAGTATACTAAAGGGTTATAAACCCCAAATCCTAAACCGTAGGCATTTTATAACATTTTAAACCCAAATCCCTAAACCCTAAAGCCTAAACCCTAAACCCTAAGTATTTTATAACATTTTAACAAGCGGTTTCTTACTTTTTTTAAGTGTTTATTAAAGGCATTTACTAAAGTGTTATAAACCCTAAACCATAAACCATGAGCATTTTATAGAATTTTAAATCCTAAACCCTAAAGCCTAAGCATTTTATAACATTTTAACAATTGTTTTGTAACTTATTTTTATGTTCTTATTTAAATAATTTATAAAAGTGTTATAAATCCCAAACCCTAAACCATAAACCTATCCATAAACACTAAGAATTTTATATTGTTTTAAAATACAGTTTTGTAACTTTTTTAAGTGTGTTGACACCTAATCATTAGGATTGGGTTAATAGCTTAAATTGATGTAAATAAATAATAGAAAATATGAATAGTCATTGAGAGATGAAATGAACAGTCTCTCCTTAATGTATATAATAAAGACCAACCTAAATGAATATCAATGAATTGATTTGAGGAGTTACCTCTTGGTCTCACATGATATCATAGCCAGTGTCATTTTTGGATTCCCTCTCTACATTGTAACCCCCTTTTGCCATTTTTTTTTTAGTATGTCATATAATCTCATCTCTGCCATCATCTTATTTGCATTTTATTATACTGTTGAAGAGTCCATTCATTGCATTGAGCCAATTTTTGCTATGTTGAATGTTTTGTTGTGGTGCGGTTGCTTTCTAATTGTTTTATTGCTACTATGATAAGGTGTTGTATATTGTAACTGTCCTATGGACTGGTTTATAAAACATTGCAGTGGTTTATAAAACATTCGCACCCTTTGGTGTGAGTGTCATACTTGGCTTCATGCGCTGTCCATACCTATCCACTCTTGCTCCTACTCTAATTTTTTTACATTTCATTTTATTGTGATAAATCCACCCCATATTACACTATCATATGCATTTTTAAAATATTCTAGACAATGTTGAGCACCATATCGCCCGCTTACCACCTCTTGATGCATAGATTCATATCTGGTGCAAAGAAAATTATTTGCTAGATATCTTCTTTTTGTATTTCATCTAATATTTTTGATTATATGATCACACAATAGTTGGTACCACACTGGTGTGGTGTCTCCTCTAATGACTGAACTCTCCCATAACCACTCCACGACCCTCCTCCAGTGTTGATGCAATTCGGCATGGGTCGATGCCTGAATTGCGGCTCACAACCTTCTCTGTTATCAACCCAATAATGTCTTGAAGCTCTTCTCCATTTTGGTATGGCAGTGGCTTGAAGGACTAAGCCATTTACTATGATAATTCTAGGTTTCTAATGCCCAAAGTATTTTTCAGAGAAGATTTGAAAGTTGAAGGACACTCGGCTGGTATGTCGATCTATCTACTAAGTGTAATTTTCATGGTTAAATATACTCTTTGGTCGGTTTATATGACAGGCTAGTTGCATCGACACTTATGACATTTGTCCTCCCATTTACTTGGAACTTATGATATTTTTCCTCACTTATTTCTTGTAAAAATGATTGGTTGATTGATTTAGGAGCAGCTTGCCACATGACTCATAGAAAATATTTTTTTGAAAAACTTACTAACAATTTTGATTGAACAATATACTTTGCAAACTAATCAAAAATAAAGCTATTAGGGCTTGGCAGAAATAAGCTTAATTTGTGTGGTCTTCCAGACTTCCTTCTGCATCATGTTCTTGTTGAGGCCTCGAAAATCGCTGCCACAACATTGGGGGATAACCACCCAGTCCGGACCTTGGTACAACTCCTTTTCCATTTGGAATGGTGGCTCCGACTGGAGATAACGGGACCAGTTTCCCGATAATGAAATAAAAGGGATGGATGGGTGATGAATAGATTGCTTAAGTGATAGGCGACTAGCTTATTCTATTGACGAAAATAAGGAAACTAATACTAATCCCGGGAACAACTTATTCATTCAAAATGCAGCGTTAAAATAATCTTTATCTATTTATCAGGCATAGAGATGATTATGTAAAATAAATAAAAGATGTTCAATCATTCAAGGATTGCTTCATGTGAATAGTCACAATGAAGCGATAAATACAAATTACTGCATTCACTATTTATAGCATCGATACATATATACGATTGAAAAGGAAGAATGCGATAAACAACCAATAGTGGAATGCATAAGGAATGTTGTGAAAAACACACATATATATAAGCGATAATAGAAAGAGCGATTTAAACAACAATTCATATAACGAAAGTTAATACAGATGCAGATAATAGTACCATGTGAGCTGTAGATAAATCCGAAATATCAATCGCTATTCAAAATTCCTTCTTCAACACAAAAATGCTTTCAAACAATGACAATAGTGCACATTTGCATAAAAGCCTTCCTCATCAAATTCAGAATAATTGGTCAAGTTTCATAAAAGAATATCCCTGAAGTAAAATAGTGCAACTTCAGGGTTTAAGTCATATACAAAACTTTTTACGACCCTTTCTAAATGCATGAAAGGGTCTATAAATACTACTAAACTAAAAAGATCTATGAAACAAAATCCTACGAAATTGGTATCAGTAAATGCAGTCTATCTCTTAGGGGCGATCTGGCAGTTGGCGAAGTGAATCATGCCTCAGGTTGTTTGCCCTTAAACCTAAGCTAGCTTATCGCAAGCATTGGTTCTACTTATGGCGGTTTGTTGAGGCACAAACTGAATTGGGCGGCGAAGGTGGCATCCTGAATGTCGGGTATAATATACCCGACAGCATGGGTTAGGCAATTCAAGACGGCTCTTTGGCTGTATGGCTTGATTAAGAAGAACCAATAAGAATCCCACGCCAGACTGTTGATTCTAGCGATCAATCTTGCGCTTTTCTCTAGCTCCGGATAGCATGAGTGCTCCAATATATTTGCTGCTGTTAATTGACCTGGAGTGCATTGGGAAATTATGTTAGATAAATACAGTGTATTATTTACTAATTCAACCAAATTTCCACTGATTGTCTTGCATCTAGAAATTGCTCTTTCTGCTTTCATTAGTTGCGATTGCCATTCTGTGAATAATATCTCTTTGTGCGATTCCAGAATTCTTGGTAGATTAGCTACCCAGCCTACATCGGAATCCTGCCATTCTATAAAGTTTGTCAGTGTTTCTTCGGCCTGATCCAAGTCGGTCCTTTCTTTTTCTACCTTTTCGCTTATAGATGCTACCAATTCGCACAATGGTTCTTCTTGTGTAATCTGTTGACATAGTATCTTAACCTGATTAATCAATTCCTTATTTAACTGGAGCGCTTCTGCTTTGAACTCATCTATTTGAGGGAGGTTTTTCATTTGCTCAATTTGAGTAGTCAATTGAGCGATTTGCTCATATTTTGCCTTCATTGTTCCCTCAGTTGATATTCTTAACTGCTCCAGTGCCGCCGATAGCTCCTTTTGCCTTTGGATTGCGCCTTCATCAATTCTCTGCTTTTTCTCTTGCAATTGCTTTGTCAGCTGATTATTGTTCTGTTGCTGCACTAGCAATTCTTTCTCCGCCTGCTCTGCCCTCTGCTGAACTTTTGATAGTCTCGCATGTAGTGAAAAGATGTCTTGGTCCTTGGTCTTTAATAAACTGCTTACCTCCGATGCTTTATCAATGGTTGCCGCTAAATATGCTCCAGCGAATTGTGATAGCTTGGTTAAGTCACCGGAGGGGTCGAATTCCTCTTTCCATACAACATTGCCCATTACTGTTAATTCAGGGAATGGGGAAGGTTGATCAGTTCTTCTCCTTTTCCTCTGTCGCTTTACAACAGCTTTATGCTTGGGGCTATAAAATACATCTAAAGGGGGGATCTCTTCAATTTGCAAAACGATCTCTCCCGTTGGATCTTTAGGAATTATCTCTAGTTCTTTTGTTTTGGGTAGGCCGCTGGTTTCACCTAAAACCGGTTTCGATGTCACTTCCTGTGTATCAACTTCTTTAGAAACCTCATCATCTTTCGAGCACTCTAGGTTATCAATAATTGTACTGAATTGCTTCCATTGCTGGAGCAAATTAGATAAACTAATGTATCATTGTTATTCTTAGAGCTCCTCTCTTCTTGGGTCTTTGCTTGGGTTTCTTCTTGTCGCTGCACATTTTCCTGGGTCACCTCTTGCCTCTGGCTATGCGCTTCCTCCTGCTGTTTTGATGTAGTAGGAGGTGGTGTATTATCTCGCTGCTCAAACTCGCTTGACCTGGTTGTTGTTGGAACAGTCGCTAACAGGTCTAGAGGCAGATTTTGCAACCTATGTTCTCTAATTCTGTTAAATTCAACTAGCCCTTCATCGTTATACACATTTCTGGCAAGCGACTTGACTTGATACAGCGATTCGGCTGATGTGAACAAATCTACGAATTTGTCTTCTTTGTGCTCGACCTTGGCCAATTTGGCCTGGTCGAGCGCATTGTAAGTGATCTTTCTTGGATCATACTGCCTTCTTGGCAGAGTAGCCAGAGTGAGCAAATTCATTTTTCCAGCTTCCTTCTCTGCATGCTTGATATCATGCAGGGTATACACTCCAATTCGTAATGGAAAATAAGGCCAAACATGTTTTTTAGCTCTTTTCAGGGTCTGGGTAACCCCTTCAGCACTGATTTGATAAGCTACTTCCCTGGCAAGTAGCTTATCGGGGATGTAAAGTGGTAGCACATGTGGCCTAGCCTGACTGCCGAAAACTCTGATGTAGGTGAATTTCTCCTCCCCAAACCAACTTGCTACTGCAGTCAAATCTACCCCTGCTTTCTCAGAAATTTTCGGGGCAGGCTTATTCAAGTTTGAATCTTTGGCATTGTTGTCATCTTAATGATGATTCTGGAAAGTTACAAGTAGTTATGGGCAGTGGTATGGAGGATTTTCTGAAAAATGGCATAGATTTCGTGACTGCAAGCTCTGAACTAGGGATTTTGGGTTATGACCGTTGGAAACCAACCTTTTGCATGTAGTTATAGCCTTTCAACTCTATCACAGAGTGTCAAGGGTGTGATTAGGGGCTAAACTATGTGAAAAAGAGTACCAACTCATGGATTGATCACCTGGGGTGGCTCACAAGCTCCTGAGTGGTCTATAGTCCTCATGGGTTGTCAATTTGTTTTCGATTTATTGGCTCCACTTCCATAACTGGAGCTTGGAGGTCGGGTCATGTCATAGTGACACTCATCTCATATATACCCTTGTGAGCCTGTAAAAGTGGGTAAATGTGGGAGGAGGAGTTTACATATTTGAAATGAGATTCTTTATCTAAGAATAATGGTTTAACCAATTACAATAATGGATAGGATGACAATTAGTTATACTCCCAAAACTAGATTAATGATATTTTGAAATAATCATTTGTGAGAAATTTGAATATTATAGCTATCCTAAACCCGTTAAAATTTTGGGAAGTTTGAAATAAATAAATTAACTAAGCTAAGTGTTTTCCAAATTTCTTTTTCAACCAAAAAAATATATTGAAACAACATAAAAGGAGAATCACTATATAATTAAATGACTTCATAAAAGAGGAAAAAAGAGAAAATGAAATTGAATGAGGTGATAAATCAGCTTATTTAACTTCATTTTATAATAGATAACACGATATTATTATTTAATTAGTAAACTACCTAAGTTTGAAACAATATGCCTATAAATCTTTCATAAAACCTTTTGGGAAAAATGTTTCATAAAAGATTTCGAACATATGATTTCCAAACATATGGATAACATTAAAAGCATGGAAGACAACTTCGAGCTCTAGCTCCATGAAAAACTCTCACAACACTTGGCAGCCAAACCCTGAAGATAATAGAGTATGATTTTTTTTTTGTCTCCTTACATACCTGATTGAAATGAAGAATAAAATGTTGAAATTTAAAATTCACGTAGTCTAACGAGGCGGAGGTCCTTACATTCTTGATTGAAATGTAGAATAAAATGTTGAAATTTAAAATTTGTGTAGTCGAACGAGGCGAAGGAGTTGCCCGGAAAGTTATGGAAATTCCGGTTATATTTAGAGAAAATCTAGCAAGGATTTTTGTAAATCCAGGTTATAGTTGTTAAACTTCAAAATTTTAGGTGTCTTAGACGTTTTTGATGGTGCTGAATCCATTTCCACCATCAAAAACACGATTCAAACACTACCTCTACAAGATTTTCTGAATTTTTTTTGTCCGGATTCTGGCCACTTTTAACCATACGGGCAATTCCTTCGCCTTGTTAGATGACTCCTTTAAAATTAATTCATTTACCATTAAATAGAAATATTTAAAAACAATGCTGCTACATAATGAGTAGGCACTAGACAACAATGGTAAATTACATAAATCACTATCATCGCTAAATCTATTTTATGATTTTAAATTTTAAATTCTAAAATTTCACTTTTTAATCTACCCCAATTTGTCCACGTCCCTAGATTTGAAAATTAGAATAACCATATTTACCTCAATGAATAATATATGACCACATGCAAAGAGGAACCTCAAACAAATCTAAATTAGTTAACATCATATGAATCTCAAGTAATCGCACATAATTTTTTTTCTTAAATATTTAGAATATTGTGTCAATGTATTTCTCATTAATAAATTTAAATGGGTTAATTGTCTGAGTTATAAGTTTGAATGGGTTGGTTTTTTCTTTTATATTGTTTAATTATAATCTATTCAAATTAACATTTATATGGATATTCTTACGTCGTTTAACTAACCCAAGGTTTTGAATTTCAAAAATTTATATCTAATTGGTGTGTGCGTATTTTTTTTTTGTAGGCTAAGTTGTTGCTCTTTTCTTTCTATTACTTCAATTCAAAAAATACATCAAAATGAGGTTGCCTTCCACTCGCCCTCTTGGGGAAACCGAGTATTTCAGCCACCTGAAGTTCTTAACAGCCGCCCAAAAGTAGAAGGTCCATAGTTTGTTTATCCAAGCTAAATACACTATACAGTCTTTCAAATTTCTAATTCTACTTACTTGCATATAACTATTTTCTACCTCTAATACTTGAAACTTGCCTAACTTATCTATACTATGCCTTTTCATCAAAAATAAAACATATCTAAAATTACTCAGCTGCTGCCTCTGGACGCTGTGTAGTCTCCTTGTTAGCGATCTGCTGGCCTTCCTTTATCAGCTGCTGGATCTCATCCAGCTTCTTCTCCTGCATCTCCAAGGTGATCTGAATAATACGTAGCTCCCTCCTCAGGTTTGGAACTCCCTGTGCCAGTTCTACCATCTCTGTTGCTGCTTGCTCCAGGGCCTTAGCCAGTAATCTTTTCATTACCCAGTATATGTGGAGGGACTGTTTAAACATTGACATTCTGCCCCTAGTGTTACCAGGGTCATGGATAAGAAACTCCCAATCTTCCATCTCAGAGTCCGACTGAGCTTGAATGGCTTCCTCCTCCATATTTTGGATAATTCTTCTAATTCTGGGGCTCATATTCTGACTATAAGCCCTCTCAGCTTGCTGATATTTCTTTTCTATCGACTGTCTCATCTTTTTTCCCGGTCTCCTCATCTGCTCACGTCGCCCTCCCCTTGCTCCTCAGGCTTTGCTCGCTCCTCCGCCTCTCATGCTGCTCGGTTCCGGCCCGCTTCCCGCTTGTCTGCTTTCCCTCTGTCGTCCTCTCTGCCTTACCCTTCCTCCCCGTTGTTCCAGCTATTCATCGCTGGTGTGCTGTTGCTCCCGTTCTTCTTCACTTCTGCTTCGCCCCTTATCCTGCCTGCTATTATGCCGGTCCTCTTCCTCCTCAGAATCATCGTAAATCTCGTATATCTCCTCCAGCTTCTCTTCTTTCGCAACCGCCTTGCCTTTCCTGTCCCTTTCTCTGCCGAGCTCAGCCTCCATTTCTTCTGCGATCCTTGCTCGCTTCCTGGTCTCCATAGCAGCCTCCGCAGGATATCGGTGCAGCCTCTCTCTGTTACCGCTCACCACCTCTTCTCCTCTTGTCCCTCTCTGGGTTTCTATGTAATTCTTCCGCTGTCGAATCCCTTGCTGCTGCTCCTTTATAATACTTCTATCCCCGCTCATCTTACCTGTCAATTTAGTCTTCCGCTGCCACCTGTTACTTCGCCCTTCACCTTTCTTATCAACTGTCCGGTTTGCTTCATTTCCATTTATGGATTCTGACATCCCTTTTCCTCCTCCTTGCCGATTAGTTGCGTTGATTGGCTTGCTGTATGGTGGTTTTTTCCTTCCTGTCATCGCACATTCCTGTTTTAGTCCCGCATGCCTGTCCATGATATCTTTCCTAAGCCGTATCTGACATTCATTAAATGTCTGGGCTTGCCGATCCATCTCACCTGTCCGTCGCACGAGTACTATGATTCGTGTTTGTTGCTTGCTCATTGCTTTCCTTCGTTGCTTGTTCATGGTCATTATGAATGATACCGGCCAAATCCTCCCAATCTCCGTTGGGTCGTACCGTTCTCCACTGATTGTCGATCTTGCCGTCTCGACCCTTGCAACCCCAATTTGCAAGGAAATCAACCGCTCGATTTCCATTCCTTTTTACATGATTAAATATTTTGTATTAAACTCCTTTTAGAAGCTCCGCTATTTCTTGAACGATCCTTGCCGTTCGCCAACTATTGGTAACTTGCTCCCAATTCTTCCCGTTGTTCAGTTTCTTTAGGATTTCAATTTCCATCTGAGAATCTCCCTCTATCTCCAGATTTCTGTAACCGTTTCGAATCGCATTTCTCAAGCCTTGGTGAATCGCCCATAATTCAGCCTCATTGTTTGTCATCTCGCCGCCCCACTCTGCATAGATCCACCTGGTGTTTCCCTGGCTATCTCGGAAGATTCCTCCGAATCTGGCATTACCTGGATTCCCCTTCGACGCCCCATCGAAGTTTAACTTCATAAAATTGTCTTTGGGGTATGAAAACTTGTCATGGCTCTGATGTCTCGCATTAAGTCTATCCATCTTTTTATTATGCACCATTTCATACTTCAAATTTAGGTTCTTAAGAATTTGCTTCTCACCCTGATCAGCTTTCCAGTCTTCCATATCCCACTTCTCTACCAGAATTGTCTCTCTAGTTAGGTTTACTACTCTGTTCCAAATTTTTTATGTGCTTTTCAATTTGTCTTGGAAAACTCTGCGATTCCTTTCTTTCCACACCATCCAAATTACAAAACCGACAATGAGATCCCAGGCTCTTCGAACAAATTTACATTGAAACTTATCTTTCTGCCAGTGGAAGATCACTTCGTTTGTTTCTTTCGGGTACCTTTCAGGTTTTAGGAATATTGTCCCTACTTCCCTCCATAGATTCCTGGCATAACCACACTTGATTAATAGATGATCTTGAGTTTCCGCTTCCCTGTTGCACAAATAACATCTTGAAGGCCCACTGAAGCCTTTCTTTTGAAGCTTATCCCATGTCAGGATCTTGTGCTTAGCTACTAACCATGCGAATAGGGTAATTTTCGGCCACCAGTTTTTACCCCAAATGCCCTTCCAGTCTTGATTTCTTTCATTGATTTCCTGTTGATCTGCCAGATAGTATGCCTCCTTGACCGTAAAGGATCCTTTCGTTGACTTCCCCCATCTGATGATATCCCTCCCCGTTCTCGCTTTCACTTTCCTGGACTCTACCTCTTTCATGAAAGCTTCCTGTTGTTCCTGATCTGTCTCGATGCCCCAATCCTCTAGTGTTGTCCATTTCCGCCATATCCCATCCAGTTCATTTTCTTTCCAATAATCCTTAACATATGTATGGTTGTTACCTATTTTATCCTGTATGTTCTGGATTCTTTGAATACTGCTCATTTTTCCCCTTTGTTGCCAATTCTCATCCCAAAATTTAGCTTCCCCTCCTCCTATAATTTCCCAGAAAATGTTCTTTTCGACTATATCTCGATTCTGACTAGCGAGATCCCAAATTGCCGAGCCCTTCGGGGTTTCCTGCATGCGGTAAATAGCCTCCGTAGAATCTAGCATATTGTACTTGTGCCTCCATAGTTGCTTCCATAAGTCATTGCCCCCTCTCAACCATCGCCACCAAAGTTTTGCACCGAGCACCTTGTTGAGTTTATCCGGATCACGTAGACCCAAACCTCCTTCCTCCTTTCGTCTTGTCATATGTTTCCAAGAAACTAAGGCCCACTTCTTCTGTTGGGACGAACCTCCCAAAATGAACTTCCTCAGAATTTCTCTGATCTTGGTACAAACCCCTTGAGGCACTGCCATAATCGATAGTGGATATATGGGGATAGCTTGCAGTACTGATTTCACTAGAACAACCCTTCCAGCAATGTTTAAGGTTCTGAAAGTCCAGTTAGCCACTCTGTTTTTTAATTTCTCTAGGACTCCTTGCCAATTCTTCAATCTCTTAGAGTTGAAATCCAATATGTTTCCCAAGTATTTCGTTGGGAGTTCCCCTTGCTTAAAACCTAGCATCCTGGTCAAGTGGCTTTTAACTGCCTCCACCATATTGAATATAAAGGTACATGATTTTTCCTTGTTGAATTCCATCCCTGATGCTTTCGCAAATAAGTCCAGAACCTTTTTCAAATTTCTCACTTCTCTTACAGTTGGTTCCCCAAATAACATAATATCATCAACGAATTGTTGGTGAGTTATTGGCAGTTCATTACCTCACAATCTTAGCCCTTTGATATTGTCAGTTGTTCTCTCTTTTTTAATATACCTACCCAAACCTTCTGCAGCAAGAATAAAAAGGAAAGGAGATATGGGATCGCCTTGTCTTATTCCTCTGGAAGCCTTAAAGGTTTTCGAAGGAGTTCCATTGACTAGAATTGAGAAATTAGGGGTTGATATACAACTGAGAACCCACTTTATCCACCTGTTACTAAAACTGAAGCTTCCCAAAATTTCTTCCAGGTATTGCCAATTGATTCTATCATAAGCTTTCGACAAGTCTAGTTTTATCATCATTCCTTTTTGTTTCTTAGCTTTCATAGAGTGAATTACTTCTTGAGTAACCACTAGTCCATATAGAATTTGTCGACCTTCAACGAAGCCAGTTTGTTCAGGGGATATCAGACTCTCTAACAGGGGTTTCAGTCTTTTTGCCATCAGGGAAGAAATTATTTTGTAAATAACATTGCAGAGGGCGATGGGTCTAAAACCCTTGGCATCCTCTGATTTATCATTTTTAGGGATCAAAGTGAAAAAAGTAGAATTAAGAGGAGGCCATACCTTTTGGTTTATACGAGATTCTTCTATCAATTCCAAAATTTCCTTTCCCATAAAGTGCCAGCCCGCTTGATAGAAATCGACCGTAAAGTCGTCCGGTCCAGGAGCTGTTCCCTTCTTCATGCTCATCACCACTTCCTCCACCTCTTCCAGACTAGCCGCTCTCATTAGGGTTCTATTATGGTCTTCAGTTACTATCCTGGGGATGGCTGTGCAGATTTCCCTTATAGCTTTAGATCTGTCCACATGAGATTCAGTCAATATTCCTTTGTGATATTCCATCAACACTTTTTCGATCCCTTCCTGTTCAACAATCCTCTCTCCATCCTCGTTTTTGATAGAAAATATTCTGTTCCTCTGTCGATGGTGAACCATTGCTTGATGAAAAAATCTGGTGTTCCTTTCCCCTTCCCTGAGCCATTTTATTCTAGATTTCTGTCTCCATAAGACTTCTTCCTGCTTTCTCCTCTCCTCCAGTTTTCGTAAAATTATCCCTTCTTTTCTGCTACTTTCCTCTGTTCTTCCTTCATTTATTATCCTTTGCTGCAACGCTTCCATTTCTTCTTCCAGTTTCTGTTTTTCCTCCATAATGTTTCCAAATTCTTCCTTGTTCCACTTTTTTATCCTCCCTTTTAGCTCCTTAAGTTTAAGTTGGAAGGTATGCATTTTACTTTTTCCCTGAACTGTGCTTTGCATCCACCATTTCTCCATTTTTTCTACGAATTCCGGGTGTCTGAGCCAAAAAGCTTCAAATCTGAATGGCTTCTTGCCGAGATTAGCCTTAATATCCACTTCCAGTCTAATCGGCCAGTGATCAGAGCCAAGAGATGGCATGATCTTTACTTCTATGAATACATCTCTATTCATAATCGTTTCTGAAACTAAAAACCGATCTAATCTGGATGCGATCTGGTTCTTACCCCCTCTCCTATTATTCCATGTGTAGATTCCATTGATAGTTGGTATATCAACCAGCCTCAAACCATCTATCATATCATTAAATAGTTCCATATATTGATCCGTTTTCCTTATGCTTCCATTTTTTTCTTTTAGGGACCGGATTACATTAAAATCACCTCCTACAATCCAAGCTGTCTCCGGATGAAGTCTTAGAGTTGCTTGCATATTTTTAATAAAATTATCTCTGTCTCCCGGAGTATGGGGACCATACACTCCTGAAATTGTTACCTTTTCCTTCGTCCCCGCTATTCTTCCTGAACCTGAAAGGATTCTGGTCATGCTGGTCCATCTCTCAAAAAAATTTTCGTTTGGGTTCCACAGTATTGCAATGCCTCCCGCTGAACCGATTGCATCCTGTCCCATGACTTCGTATTGGAGTTTACTATTTTTTATTATTCCTTCCATCTGCTGCATGGTGATTTTTGTTTCTTGTAGGATCATGATACTTGGTCTATATTTTTTTAATTTCTCTTTCATATATCTCTGCTTGCCCTTGCTATTCAGCCCCCTAATATTCCAGCTGATAATAATCATTTAAAACTCTTGGAGGGGTGGGAAAATACCTCTGACAGAGGTATCACTTTACCTGAATTTATCAATACTTCGCCAACTGTTTGAATCGTTTCATTCATTGTTTTTCTCCCTCTTTTCCTGCTGCTTTTGCCAGACCCGCCTATTCCCATCTATTCCTTTCCTTGTTCTCCTGCTGTAGCATCCTGATTATCCATATTCTCCCTATTTCTTTCTTTATACTTTTGAAAAGCCTCCTTATATATTTGTTTTTGTCAGTCTGGAATGAATCTTTCGTCCAAGTTTTTCCATTCTTGGATTAATTGTCTCATAATCCTTTCTTCCTCTGCCTCGCTTTCCTGCTGACTCTCCGTCTCCATTTGGGTTTGGTTAGTTAGTATTTCTATCTTTTTAGCTATTTCTTCTTTGTTCGTTTCTCTTGGTCCTGCGACTTTTTCTCCTGTTTCCTGGATAATTTCCATGGGTTCATTTTCTGGATCTTCTCCCTCAACCACATTGTCCTCATCTTCTTCATTGTTATCCTGGAGGATTTTGAACTTGTTCTGGCTTTCAATGTTCGATGATTTTGTTTGTATCTGCACTCTTGTTCCTTCTTTGTTTGCTTTCTTTTTTCTGGTAACCTGTTGGAAACCCTTGTCTGTCTCCTCTGTTCTCTCTGCTTCCCTATGATGTTCTTCTTTTTTCCTTATGTATTCTTCCTCCTTGTTTAAAGGGCATTGTCTGTATAGGTGACCATACTCATGACACCTTCTGCACCTGAAAGGGATATGCTCATAGTCTAATGGCTGCTGCCAAACTGTGTCATGATATTCCAGTTCTATATGTTCCGGGAGAGGTTCAGCTATATTCATGTAAACACACAGTCTTGCGTAAGATGTATACTTACCTTTCTTCATTGTATCTGCTACCTTGACAAAGGCACCGATCGTGTTGCGTATCCCTTCCAAAATCTCAGGGTTCCAAAATTCCACTGGTAATCCAAACAATCTGACCCAGATCGGGGCTTCCAGCATCTTTTCATTGTCAGGATTGTATCTTTCTTCCCAGTATTTCATGAACAGGCCTGCGTTGTTCATGAAATATGGCCCTTCCTCAAAAACCCTCTCTTTATCCTCCAGATTCGCGAATATTGCTGTAAAAGACCCCTTCGCTCCCAGTTTCAATTCTATGTGTCCTTTTGGTCTCCACCTTTGATAAATCCACCTGTAAAGTTCTTTTTCATTAGGCCAATACCCTACGAACTTGCAGATCAGTGCATGATCTTTCATATAGTTGTTATATTCCTCCAGCATGTTGTTGGGTATTACATATCTGGGTTTCTTGTTTGCCCTTGGTAAACATTTTCCTCCTGTCTTCATTTGCCACAGTTTGCCCATCACCGGTGCTTCTTTATTATTCGCCCTGGCCTCATTCTGGATGCCGCTGCCGCTTGCCTCACCTGCAACTACATTTTTAAAGGAGGGGACCTCTCCCCTCCCTTGTTGATTCTCCATATTTGCCCTCAGCACTCGCTGTTTAAGGCCCTTCAACTCCTGCGTGAGGGTTTGATCTTCCCTCTGTTCCGCTCCACCTTCTCTGCGCTCGCCCTTGCTCTCGTTTCTTCCAGCTCACCTTGCTATTACGCCTGCAAAACCCTAGCCCGCCGATCGCCGCGTCCGCATCCTCAAACCCTCGAAAAACAAGTATTTTTCAACTCGAATCAGGTGTATGCGTATTTTTATTCAAACGTAGCTTTATATTAATTTTGAACGCTTTGATTTACTATGATACGATTTACAATGCCTGCATCTAACTCAGATATATATTATTTTCAAATTTATCCTACATTTAGAAAAAAACGAAGTGTTCAAATGTGAAAAGGTTTCCTGGCTTTGAAATGCTCAAAGGTGTGAGAACATTAGTAATAAGGTTTGTTATAAATTTTATAAATAATAAAATTAGTTGTAATAAGAATTTCGACGTAAATCACATGTAGAAAGACCTTTGTCGACGCGTTTCGAACCAACCAGTGTGGTTCATCGTCAGGACAAGTTGAACAAACAGATCCAGCTTTGCAAAGCTGGATCTGTTAACGCGTCGACAAAGGTCTTTCTACATGTGATACGCTGAAGTTCTTATTACAACTATTATGGATCACAGAAGCATCAATTCAATAAATAATAAAATTATTTTTTTATTTGAGAAATCTATTTTTATACCAGATAATTGTCAGGTCAATATTCAATACCAAAAAAATAAAAAATGAAAATATATATATATATATATATATATATATATATATAAAAATGTTATAAACGCTTTATAATATTTTTAAATTTAATAAAATTCCAAATAATTACAATATATATTACCTTTAACAAACATAAAATTTCTCACAAAAACTATCCCTTATTTAAAATATCACAACCACAAATATCTTTTTTCCAAATTTATGAGTCTTACACCTTATCCCAATTACATGAAACAAAGCATCAGGGATAAACATATCACTTTACCAATCAATAAAATTCTCACTATAAACAGAGTTGTTTTTAGTGCGATTTTTTGGACTTTTTGGTGTTGGAATTTGGCGGAAAATTTTGATGTGAAATTTTGATTTGTGTTTTTTACACTGATTTTTTGATTGTATACATGGATTTAGCACACTCAAAAACACTAGGGCACTTGGATTGTGTAGGGGTTACCCATCAAACTTGTGATTTTAATAAATTCCTGCCAGATTTTAGAGAAAATAGACTAAAAAAATCCACCAAAAAAATTCAAAAAACCACAAAAAAAAACTCGAATATAACATTATTCCTCACAATTTCTTAAAAAATTAAATAGATGTCGTATTTTCCAATTTTGTCTAGAACATGTTATCACAAATTAAAACTTTTTTCAACCAGCACCTTTTATATTAATTAATTCAAAAACTTATTTTCATATCCACTATTTAATCATTCAGAATAAACACTAATTTTCAAATTAATTATTTTAATATAAGCTTTCACAATTTAATACATTTGTAAAAAGAAAATTTCATTAAAAAAAAAAAAAAAAAATCCTTAATCCAATGCATTTTAATTGAACACTTCACCATCATGCTACAACATTGAATTGTTTTTGTATAATAAATGATACTCTTTTAATCTTCATCACTGCTTAATCCACTCATTTTTGGGTGTGACAATTTTTTTTTATAAATAATTATAATATTTTTTTCCTCATATTTAAAATCAAGATTTAAGAGAATTTTTTAACGTTTTGTACAGAGTATTATTTTTTTCTTACTCTTTGCTAGTTATGTTGCGAAAGAAATGACATTAATTAATAATTTTTGTAATTATATCTAAAAGAAGGGTTATCTTGATAGACATAATTAATAACAGAGAAAGCTAATCTTTTTGGATCATGGAAGAAAATATTTAGATGAAAAATGATTAACAATCAAATTTGACTGATATACATATAAAGAATTAAAATAATTATTTTAATATGTAAAAATATTTGTCATTAAAATTCTTTATCCTAAGTTATTGTTGAAGTGATATAACGTAAGTATAAGTTGGTGACGCTAGACGTACATAGTGTGTCCTCTATGAATCTAGTGAAAACATTATTTAATGTTGGAGAGTGTGCCAAGTGCTTGTGAACAATGATGAGTATTAATGTAGATCACCTTTGTTTATTATACATATTAATGCAGCAAATATTAAGTATGGATATTAATTATTAAATGTATATGAATCTAGTGAAAACATTATTTAATGTTAGAGAGTGTGCCAAGTGCTTGTGAACAATGATGAGTATTAATGTAGATCACCTTTGTTTATTATACATATTAATGCAGCAAATATTAAGTATGGATATTAATTATTAAATGTATTGTACTAGGTGAGATAATTATCATTTCATTTAAAATTACATTTTTATACTCACACCCTTTATCCATTCATGCATTATATAACACCCTTTATCCATTCATGCATTATATAACATGGTAAACATTGAGATATCATTTATGTTGTTCCTTAGATATTTTTTATTTTCAAGATTTTATTTTTTTAATAAAGAATATGACACTCATCTTTATGACCCATGTTTAAATCTTAGTGTTTACGCTTATCTTGTCATGAGCATTGTATTTTTGGGCATATATTATAAAAGTTGTTTTGCTGGTTAATATTTTTTTATTGAAAAGTATTTTTCCACATTGTTTGTAGTTAATGTTAGATCATTATTGGTATCAAAGGGATGTCTTTGTTTTCAAGTTGAGGAAACTTGAGATCATGGATCAATGTGTTAGAGCAAACCCCACATGGACACACATGTGGGGATATTACACTCATGGTGCAAAATTTGTAGTAGTCCATCATCGAGGAGTTTCAATTTAGTGTATTGTAGTTAATTCAAATTTATTAGTAAACCATGTGGATTTTTGTAGTAGAAAATGAATTCTAATGAGTTGGGAATTGAGAAATTCACTAACTACAACACCAACCTTTGGAAATTGAAAATGGATTATTTGCTTATTAAGTGAGAATTGGAGGATGTTGTCATGAAGGAAAATAACCCTTATACTATGACGAGGAAAATTTCAACAAGATAAATAGTAAGTCTATAGCCTTGACTAGCATTGATTTTTCTAATTTAGTGTTTATTAATCTGTCACTAACAAACACACCAAAGGAGATTTGGGATGTATCATTGGTAAGTTCTATGATTTTGTGTTCATAAGGAATCAACTATATTCCTTAAAGATGAAGGATGTTGATAGGGAAACTGATCACATAAATGCGCTCAATACTCTTGTAAATCTTTTGAAGACCATTGGAGATGGGATGAATGATGTTGAGAAATGTTTTTGTTGTCTTTGTAATCTTATTGACTCATTAATTGTTGCATAATTTCATTTGACTTGGTCTTCGTGTAATGTCATCAAGCAATTAACACTTCTTGATCTTCGTTTGATGCAACACTTACTATTCACTAAGCACAACATAGAAGGAAAGTGAACATAATATAGATCTTTTAATGTTTCCAATGCATATAAGACACGATATTTGGAAACACACCAATAAAAGAAGTCAATCTCTTTGACCTTGCATATTTGGGAGATAAGGGATTCATGTCATGATTGAAACCTAGCCAAATAAAGGTTGTTTTGAATGTACTAGTCTAGGGCCTTTATATCTTGAGGCATTTAATAAGGACATGGCATGCAAGTAGCCATTTGAAATTGTTTTAGATAAAGATGGTAATGTTGCATCAAACATTCTGAGTTTCTCAAGTAGCTTAAGATAAGTACCAAAAAATCTAAACTCAAAGAAGATGTCATGTTCCGGTGTTATATGAATATTTAAGATCACATTGAGAACAATTATCAAATTGACATGCAAAATGTGGTTTTAACAATTTACCTTTTGAAGGGGAAGAGATCCATAAGATTAATAATGCATTTCTTAATAAAACAACCATCCAAATACAAATCCAACAAAGAAAAATTGCAATTTCATCAATTATTTTATAACTACTTTTTGGTAAAAAAAATTATGATGTAAAAAATTACAAATATTAATTGGTTAATTATATGTTCAATTCCTAATCTAAGATATATTTTATGCATGAAAGATATTAAAAAAATATTAAAATCATTTTAGATTAGAGGTGGATGGAAGCATTGGGCTTTTTGAACTTCGATTTGAAAAGAAATAATTGACATTTTCCCATGATAGTAACAACATAACATTACAAGATATGAGAGTGAAGTCATGCATACAAATTTTCTTATTATAAAATATAAACAATGTGAAATATTTTGCAATTCAATGTGATTAAAATCACAAGAAAAGAAAAATGAGAAGATATTATTAGATAAAAACAAAGAAACAAATTATTTGAAGAATTCGAATCAAATCTTATTATTAAAAAAAGAATTAAAACATATAAATGTATCAACTGAAAAAACCCTTCATTAATAAAAGTAAATCTAAAAGTTGAAATTATAGATAAACAGATTTTAATAAAATCAATCAAATATAAAATTCAAAGTATCATTACTAATAAATTTATCAAAAAAAACATTTAAAAATTAAGATAAAGAATATAAAAACATTTAAAAATAAAAATAAAAAAAACAATTGGAAGACAAATTGACCTTTATAGAATCATTTATAATTATAATAGAAGTTCCATTAGTGATTATTGCTTAACGTATATACATAAAATTGATACCATATAATGTTTCGCGGTTTGCAATCGGACTTGTGGTGGCTTATAAAAACGCCACAGAATATGTCGCGAGTTCGAGTTGGAACAACCGCAGGCTGGAACAAAAGGTAGTTCAAGGCGGTGCTCCACAGCACTCCAAAGTCGCTTTTTGGATCAAAATTTATTTCATTTCGCACTATAAACATTTAAAATTTTAAAGTTATATTTTAGGTAATAAAAAAAATCTAACCAATTTTAATAATGCTTAAATTTACAACCTAACTTGTTGGTTTAATATTGTACAAACTAACTTGGTGGTTTAATATAGTACTTATGTAGTAACTTTTTTATGTTAACATTTTGTTAACCTGCCATATTTCACTTGCCCAACTATATTGATATAGTAATGGGTAATGTTTGAATAATCTATCAAATTAGATTATATTTAGCATATTTTTAATAAATAATTTTTATTTATTTTTCTCAGATTTATTTAAAGGGATCACTTTTTGTCGATTTATTAGCAGAGCTTAATTGTGAGGGTGGCAAAGAGAATTGACCCCATGACTTCCTATTAACAATGTGTTTTTAACAACTTGAACTTGACCAGTTGAACTAACCCTCAAGGCTTCAAAGTATTCTATATGAAGGGATCACTTATGGCTGACCAAACTAGGAAAGCCTAACTTTGAGGGCATCAAGGAGAATTGACCCTATGACCTCTCAATGGCAAGGTACTTAGCAATGAGAACACGACCAATTGAGATAACCTCCGGGACTATTTTTAATAAATAATTATATGCTATTTCATTTAGCAAAAGTCTAATTATTAAATGTCTTTTATTTTTTTTTGGGCAAGTTTTTTGGTTAATTTTGTTTAAACCCTAAGGAATATTTGCTCTAGGGAATTTTTAGGGTGCTTAATTCATTTATACACTCAAAAACACATTTTAAACAACTTAAATTCATGAATTTGCCAAAAATTGTATATCATTCCAAGCTGCTTAAAAAAAGAAGAAGGAAAAAATGTATAATAGTTAAACAACTTTTTATGTTTAGAATTTTATTAATAAATAGTTCTTTATTACATCTATAGACTTGTATTTTTTAAACAATGGGAAACCCTATCATAATTCAATTATCAAATCAGTAGTGGGGACATCCATCATCGACTACTATCTGAGAATGTAGGTTGAATCATCATTGTTATTCAAGGAAAACCATACCACCTAGAATAACCCGTTGGTGGATTGTAAGGGAGCAAGCTTTCACTCCTACAAGATGTCTTTGGGGCTTGGGTCATTAACATGTTACCTTATGTCTGAGGAGGACAAGCTTTTAGCCAAGCAGAAGCCTTTTAGGGCATACTTATAAACATGTTTATTTTGAAATAGGGCTCATGGAAATTTAATTTAACTATCAATAATTATTAAGTGGATAGTAAGTATTTAACCTCCATGAAATATTCTAGAATATTCTTAGTTGTAGTCACAGATTAAAGTTTGAGATTTGTTTAACAATTAATTATACCATTTTCGTCTTTTTAACTAAATTAATTAACTAAAAAAATTGTCCTAGAACATGTGTCATATAAACATAAATTATGGTTTTTTGGGAATGCGATATTAATAAGCCATGATATTAGCCATGATATTGTAAAAAAGCCTATTTACAAGTTGAGAATCTCTATGAAAAAAAAGGGATGAATCTCCATGATTAAGAATCTTTTACATGTTTTTTAAAAGTATATATATGTTTAGCTATGTTGAGGCATTGTCATTGATGGCAAAAGGTCAACTATGCTATGATCAAGAACAAAGCAAGAAATAATTGCTTTCCCTAAAACAACAAGAAGTGGCAAACTACATTTTCAATGGGTCATAAATAAACTGCAAGAAACACACCAAAAAAATGCATAAGAAAAGAGTGTGTTTAATGGAGTAGTTACATGAACAAAACCCTATACATTGAATGCCATACTTGCATTAATCACAACACTAAAGATCAAACAGGTAGTCAGCTTAGCACCATATCACCATACCCAAGTTGTTAAGGATGTGCCCACAACCTTCCATTTGTTCACACAAGGAAATATGACTTCCTATACAGACATATAGGATTGCACAATACATACGAGCACTCCAATTTTGTGTCTCTAAGGAAAACTATGTCTTAGCTTTGTTTCTGATTTGGGTATCAAACTGAATTTTGTTTAGTGATTTCGGTATCCATTAATTTCAATAGAGAAACCATGGGAGGTGGGTAATCATGTGAGAAGCCTAAGGAACAAAGATTAAATTAGATTAGATAGTTTTAATGTTGTCCACGAGACCTAACTATTTAAGGGACCCAAACTCCATATCAGACAAGACATCACACTCTCAAGTTTCCTAAGACATCAACCATTTTGCTGTGAATTTTGATCAAAAAATTCATAATTTTGTGAAGCCTTACTTCTTCAAACAACGCGCTCAAACTCTTCACCTTTAAACCACTTTCAAACTAATTACAAATGTCCTCATAAACCAGACATTCCATGATGAACCGACACAAAGAATTCAAACAATTTACAATATAGAGTGAGTGAACAAAACATTATAATCGGCTCCTAAATCAAATTCAAACCTACATTAAAAAACACTACACGTCGACTTTGTTGAAGTCAAGTCGGCTCCCCTCAATGGAGACGTCAGTTCAATTAAACTTGTATAGATTGACACAATGACCCCTCATTTGAAAATTGAACTCAGTCAAGGAAGCATGGGCAAGTAATTGGTCCTGAGGAAGGAATTCAGTGAGATAAAAAGATCAATGAGCTTGTAAAGGAAAGAGAAGTTTGGTACTATGGATCTAAGGTAGCAATAATTTAGCCTGAATTCTCTGTGAAATAAATTTTGTAATCTTTCCCAAATTCTATGGTTTGTCCCTGTATAAGAAGGTTGAATCTGATTGTGCAAAGAACAAAATTTTGTAGTATCTCCTCTGTGAAAAGAACCTTGATTTGTGATATATCTTTTATGAAAGCCAGGGAAACTCTATAATATATCTCTGTGGAACCCAGCTAAAATACAGGGCTCAGATCACAGGCATCCATTTGTGACAGAAGAGTGAAGTTCTGAATTATATATCTATGACAAATGAGCGAAGTTCTGAAGCATATATCTGTGACAGAGGAGCGAATATTTTACGTTTATTCTCTGTGGAGTAGGTTGAAAAAGTTTGTGGTTATTCTTTGTGAACAGGCCGAAATTCTTTATGGAACGGGTGGAGATTTTTTGTGACCAAGTATGTAATCAATTCTATGGAAAGAGGCTGAAATTCTGAGTCATCAAGTCTAATGAAGTTACCAAAGATTGATGTTGGTGTACAAGCAAAGGGTCCTTTTTTTAAAGTAGGATTTTTAGTAGCCTTGTTGACCATTTGTTGAATCAACCCTAAAGTAAATTTTGGACCAGATTGTGGTAACATTTCAAAGTAGACTTTGGAGACATTTTGGAACTATCTTTGAGGCCATCTGGGAGAAACATTGAGACCCATTTTTGAAGACAATCTTAAGAAAATCTTGTAGCCTTTCTTAGAGCTAATTTTGGAGCAAATCATTGAAAGATGTTGATCAAACCTTGAGGTGATGTTTGAATGTTTGAAGTATTTTTGGAGCAACCCTTTGAGTGACTCTATAACAACCCTATTGGAGTACTCTTGAAGACACTTTAGAGGAGATTTTGAAGACTTCCTAGAACAAACCTTGGAGCTTATTTAAAGTAGATTTGAAGTTGATATTGAAGAGATTTTAGAGCAACCATTGAAGAGATCGAAGAGAATTCAGATCAGTCTTTGTAGTCCTTCAGACCTTGAAGATTAGGTTGGAGCCTAGATTTATATGTGAGGATTGGAATCCTCATACAAGTTTGGAATCTTGGCTAGGTTGGAGCCTAGATTGAGATTTGAGGATTGGAGTCCTCATTATTTTAT
>APFE031374607.1:51301-145640 GCA_000404065.3 Pinus taeda | reverse complement strand
TTCTAGCCATTTAATTTATATGGTTATGCTAATACATGATTATATAATATTATATTTATTTTATTAGTACATGATTATATGATATTACATTTATTTTATTATTAATAGATAGTTATTAATGAATGATTATATGATTATAAGATGGTATTTTAAAATTTAAGTAGATTTATTTTAGGGTTAAAAGGAATGTTTATTTCTCATCCATATTCACAATAACAACAATTACAGGATAAATTTTTAATAGTAAAGGTCTAATAATGTTGTTGTTGAATTGTGAATAGTCCCTCAAAACATGTATATTTCTCAATACAAAAAGAGAAATTATATTTAAAAATTAATATAAATATTAAAACACTGCATTTTTAATTCCTTAAGAAAAATTGTAATTTTATTAAAAAAACAAAATTACATGTTGTATATACTCCAAGAGCATTCAATCGTACCACTCAAAACTAGTGCCCAGAAAGAAACAATAACATAAAACAACATTTAGACTAAGTAAATGTCAGGTTTTAAATATGTCATATTATTTAGTATATAAAGTTATCATTCATAAATCATATTACCACATTTATGACACATTCCATAGTAATTATACCACTAACTTATGCTAAATGCACATTTTCTACCTTGTGGTTAATTATGATGGATTTCTTATATTTTTAATGATTAAATGTGTATTTATATGGTTTTATCAATGATAGATTATTAATGTGGTTATGTGGCCAAGAAGCATGTTCAAATATGAAAAGTTCTATTTCTCTACCAGTTTCTGCACATGCACGGATGAAGATAAAAAAAAAAAAAAATTATGAAATATGTTTTTGTTTCTCAAAGCATGACATATTAGGTGCCACATGGGCTTAATATGTTGGTACATGCCTTGGAATGTACCCATCTCACGTGTGTGGGATCCTAGCACATTATTTAAGCTACATCCAAAAATAGGTAACAATTTTGAACTTACATGTTTTTCCTCAATTTTCATGCATATAGTGGCGAATCTCAAGAATCGGAAAAATGAGTTCTTGAAAATATAGAAATTTACTTAGAAATTAAGTCGTTCCCAAAGTTCAATACAGTTTCAAAGTTATAGGTAGTTCTTTGAAACAGATTTGTACAAAATTTCTAAAAAAAATGGATTGGCAAAAGTATCTAAGCAATCAACTTCAAGCATGGTTTCTGAGGCCATGGAATTGAATAAGGAAATTTCAAGACATGATTTTGTTAATAATATGGAAAATTAGAATCCATAGAAACAACTCTCCAAAATGCATCAAACTCAAGGAGATCAAGTTGGTTCTAATTACAAGAAAAACCAAATTTATGAGATTTTCCTCTAAAGTTGTAAATTTGCTTTCCAGAGTTTAGGGGATTGGATCTTATCCTTACTCACTAGTTTTTGTGTATAAATAGACCCTCATAGGATTGATAAAGGGGGTCACGAGTTTGTAATTGAACATTTGTAAGGGGGAGATATATTATTTTAATTCTATTATGTTTCGTTTCTGTATGAATTCTTTGTAAACTGTATTTTTTTGAAGGTTAATAAAAGTCATAGTTGATGATTCATTGAGTTTCTGAAAGAATTTAAGTTTGTGAGTTTTTCAGCTACCTTTTTAGTGCCGACAAGGGCCCACTGAGTCCCCAACATTGGTATGATTTACTGTATCATTTTTGTTTTATATTAAAAGTGTTAATTAATTGTAATTATTGTTTCCATATTTTCAGTACTTAGTTACTATGTGTGTAGAAAATATGTGATAGGTTAACCCGATAATGCAATATAAATCAAAGAAGAATACTATAACCTACTTCTACTATCAATTTTCAGAAGCTTAAAGATTAAGTTGAACAATATAACGAGACGAAGAAGAATCAATGGCACAATACACATGGCAATACTTTGGGGAAAGCCTCAGCTAAAAACCCCACACTATTGTATTATCATACATGGTGGAAATACATAGGAATTATACAAAGCCTTAGCTCTCACAACTAGCCAGCTCTCAGTACAATCCTCATAGATGCTCACAGGCAATCTTGGCTTCTCTCTAGCCTTCCTCTCTACCCTCCAAACTCCTATTTCCTTGCGATGTTCCTTGTGGATGATTAGCCTATTACCAAGTGGAAAACCAATCGTTCAAAATTGCGCAATCCTCAAGGACGGATCCTTGACTGCATGCATGAGTTTTCTCCATGAGAAATCACATGCAACTGATAGTACATTGTCCTTGAACATTTATCTCAGATGGGTCTTTCTCAGAATAGACATGCATGAGTTTTTGATGAGGGAATCTTTAGTTAACTGGAGTAGCACTAGTTGAGTGCATTAATGCATCAACTGACTGTTAACTCACTATTATTTCCTCAAACAATTTGGAACTAATTTAACTGGACTTAACTCAGTAAACTGAGTTAACTAATTACAACTCAATCTTATCTCCTTAATTTAAGGGATAACTCTTGCATGACTTCAGAAAGACTTCTAACTTAAATTTCTCCAACTAATTAAAATTAATTAATTAATTATTTCCAAGTAGTTGTTAAGACTAAATTCGATTTTAATTCACAATTTAATTCAAGGACAAATTAAATTGGAATATTCTTGTTGCCATATTTCAATACTCCCTCTTAACAAGAAAGAGGTTATCTAGCAACCCGATCCTGTCTCTATGGAACTCGAATTTACACTTTCACAATGCCTTTGTCAAAATGTCAGCATCTTGCTCCTCTACCGAAATATACTGTAGCAACATGATCCTCCTCGCTACACAGTCTCTGAGATGATGATATCAGATGTCGGTGTGCTTGGACCTATCATGAAATACTGGATTCTCAGAGAGTTTGATACAACTCTGATTATCACAATTGATGACAGTTGGATCCATTCTCTGATCAAACAAACCAACTAGGATTTTCCGCATCCAGATGACCTCACATGATGCCTGACTTGCAGCCATGTATTCTGCCTCTACCAAGCTGAGTGAAACCGAACTCTGTTTCCTGTTGTACCAAGAAAATGCCGCTGACCCAAGGTTGAAAATCCCTCCTGATATTCTCTTCCTATCTGATGGACTCCCTACCCAATCTACACCAGTGAAGCCCTGTATCTTCACTCCCTCTATCCATCTGTACCATAATCCATACTGAGATGTGCCTCTGAGGTATCTCAATACATGATTTACCGCCTTCCAAAACATCTTGGTAGGCTGAACCATCGCTTGACTCAACTGGTTCACCACATAGCACAAATCAGGTCATGTGTTCATTAAGTACATGAGTTAACCCACAAGCTGTCTGTACATAGTAGCCTCTACCACTTCTCTTGTAGTAGCAACCTCCTTCCTCCAGTTACTTGCTAGAGGAGTCTGCATGGGCTTGCACTTCTCCATGTGGGATCTCCTGAGTATCTCGTTGGCATACTTGCCCTAAGACACAAACAACTCCCCATCCTTCTACCACACTTCCATGCCAAGGAAGTAATGCATGAGACCCACGTCTTTCATCTCAAGTTCTCTTGCAAGGTCCTCCATCTCAAGTTCTCTTGCAAGGTCCTCCTTGCAAGACACGATCAACTGATCATCACCAGTCAATATGAGATCATCAACATAAAGTACGATCATCAACAACTTACCTTTCACCACGATGTGGTACAGGTTCACATCCGCTTCACTCTTTGTGAAGCCCAACCCAGTTTAGTAGTTGTCTATCCTGGTGTACCAAGCACGAGGTGCTTGCTTCATCCCGTACAATGCTCTCTTGAGTCGGCACACGTGCGACTCACGATCAAAGGTCTCAAAACCTTCTGGTTGCTCTATGTACACCTCTTCCTCAATTTGGCCATTGAGGAATACAGTCTTCACATCCATTTGATGGATATTCCAACCCATCTATGTTGATAGTGCCAACATAGATCTAATAGATGAGTACCTTGTGACAGGAGCAAAAGTCTCATCATAGTCAATCCCCTCGACTTGTGAAAAGCCACGGGAAACAAATCTTGCCTTATGCTTCTCCACACTACCATCAACAGCTTGCTTTACCTTTTAAAGCCAACGAGAACTCTCAAGTGACTTGTTCTCTGATCTCAGAACCACATCCCAAACACTGTTACAAACTATGGAGTCATACTCCTCCACCATAGCATCAACCCAAATCGACTACTGCACTGCTTCCTCAAAGGAATATGGCTTGGTCTCAACACATTCCCCAACAAAAGCCATGTATCCAGTGTACCTCTCAGGTGACCTCCTCTGTCTGTGCTGAGAAGATGGTGCTCCCACATTCTCTCTCGTATCCTCCAACAAACTGTCAGCTTCTCTTGTGCACTTTCTTCCATCTCTAGAAGACTCTGCTTGAGTGGATGTCTCCACTCCTAGAACCTCTGCATGCGGTTGCTTCACATCAGTCTGAGGCTCCTCCTCCTTAGGAACCAACAATTCCTCCACAACCTGTAGTTGGAGCTCCCTCTCAAGGGAAACTTGCATGGCATTTTTCTCATCAAACTTGAGATATCTGCAAACCACTTTCCTCCGACTGGTAGGTGAGTACACTCGATAGTTGTGAGGTGTATCAGTGTACCCCACAAATATCCCCAAATTTGTTGTCGGCTCAAGCTTCTTCCATGCATCCTTTGTCACATGGAAATATATCATCAAAGTCCCCATATCCTCGATGATGTTTCCATTATTTTTGGAATGTTCCCAACGAGTTCCTAGGTCTCTAGAATGTTAGAGGGGCCAACGAGCTTTTCAAGGGAGAGGGATCATCGTGTAACATAGATGATTTACCATGTTTATGCAGGTAAGATAACCCATTAGGGATGAACATGTCTTCCAAGGGATTTAAATCTTATTGGGAAATAATATTATTATCGATTGACCTATCAACATACACATATACATGGAGATATTTGGCACCTTGGTTTTAAGAGTTAAGAATGAGTGACAATTTATATTTTATTTTTTATTTAAATTTTTTTAATAAGCCACTTTGGTTAATATATGCAAACAAAACCTTACCCCAATTACATGAAACATCATGTTTACACATAGAAAATAACCATGAGAGATGGGCATGCTTATCGACAAATTTGATCCTTTATGGGGAATAATACCATTATTTTACAAACTAACACACACAAGCATTTTGTAAGCATTGTCAACATATGTACATAGAAAAATATCTTTGTTGCCTTGGATTTCAAGAGTATTGAAAGAAATAACAATTTATATGTTCAAGTTAGTCATCAAATGCTTTTACCCTTTTAGTGAGTAAACTACTTTCATTTTTTTGATAAATAATTTTTAACATGGTATATTACAATAAAATAACAAGTGTAATATGCAACATTGCTTCTTAGTACCTACCTCTTATGAAAAAAGTAGTTTTTGACTACTGTTTAATCAAATCTCAAATATAGGTTTTCTGTTGTCAATTGACGATGATTTTGGCCCGAAAAAAACATGCTTGAAGCTGATTTGAATTTATTTAATTAAATTGCTTAAGCAATTATCTTGATTCTGTTACAATTGTTTGAATCATTTTATGTATTTGTTTTTACTGTAAGATTTTACAAAATCCCAAAGAGAAACTCAACAAAATCTAGAGGTTTGACATTAAACATAGTTGAATAATAATAGTAAGAATTAATAAGAAAGGTGACTAGAAGCCATTGCTTAACAAATAAAGAGTATCCCTTTTCATTGACCTTGAAAGGACAATAAGGAAAATAACAAAGACAATAAGCGTGAGGGTGATTATCAACTAGTTGAGGAACCTCTTTGATAAGGGTAGTGCAGACCATGAGGAGACCAAATTATGTTCGCTTCCATTATCCTTCATTAGTAGTTACTAGTGTCTCCTTTCACTTATAGTGATGAGTAACGAAGGTAACATGGCCTAAAAGAGGAGAAAGGTGAAACATTAAGACGATGTTATGATTAGGGTAGTGGGATAAGAAACATGAGTCATATATTTTGTAACAACCCTAGTTGATTTTCCATGTAAATAAAATAAGACCAAGGCCATGGGACATGTATTCCAAGTTGAATGGCGGGTAAACATTATAGTGGGCATCACTTGTGATTAATTAATGACTATGGAAAATTTTAGCAAAGGTAAAGAGACAATAATTGGAATTTAATTATGAAAATAAAGGGAAAGAGGAGAAAATGAAAGTGAAGAGACACAAATTTGCATGCAAAGGAAATTAGAGGAAAAATGAAGCAAAATGAAGAAAAAAGAGACATCAATGATAAAAAGGCACATGGGAATCAGTTGACAGATTTTGCTCATCTTTTGATCATGATCAACAAGAAGAGAGAACAGTCACTTAGAAAAGCTAGCAAGGAAAGCAAGGGTGCACAAGAGAAATCTTGGATAGTGGCAAGTAAGGACATAAATTAGTTGTGGATTGCAGGTAACAATGTGCTTTTGAGATTTAGCATGTTTATTTTTGGATGCATGGTATATTCATGTGGCTCCTTAGTTATGTGTTTTCAATGGCATGGATATTTTCCTGGATTGACAGTGGTTTCAACCTTGCCTTTCTATTTTCTAGATATCCATGGTGTTGTGGGTTTCCCACTTGTTTTTCTGATTGGTTCTCAAGTTCCATATGGTTGTAGGTTGGAATAAATGCTCTGGAGCTCCGAAACAACTTGGGTTGAGTTACTCGTTCTTGGAGCCTATAAGTTGGGACAAACACTCTGGATCCTTGTGGGTTGAGTTGCTAGTCCCTGGAGCTGCAGGTCGGAAGAAATTATCTGGATCCTGTTATCACTCAGATTTTTTCCTTAGAAGTTATCAAAGAAGGAATAGTCTGAGGTAACCACAAACCTAATCTTTTAGACTCAGGTTCTAGCCAACCTAAATCCAGAGAGGGCTCTCTCTTTATAATTTAACTTTGTTTAAATAAGATTTTAGGCTAGTTCTTAATGTTCATGATTGTTTGTTTTGATTGGGTGGTGGAATTAAGAAGACAAACGGGCAGAGCAAATATTTAGGCCATTGGGCTATGGATTCAAGCAAGAAAGGATTAACTGGATTTGATCTATCACTGAGGTAAGAGTCCACAGGGCAAGCTAGCACAATGAGAGAAAATCTGCAGGTTCAAAATGGGTGACAGTCCTAACTAGGGCAAAGGGCAATGACGAATCCTTAACCGGGATTGGGATGAAGAAAGGAAGGATGGCCAGTAACGAAGTGCAATGAAGAATCCTCAACTATGGGCCAAAGGGGGGGTAACCTACGGAAGTAAGGGGGCAATTAAGAATCCCCAGACCAAGGCAGTTTAGTAGAAAACATAAATAAAGCAAACAGAGAACACTTAAGCTAATTTTGATGATATCATTCCTTGTTTGCTTTTAAGATTGTATAAGAAACACATATGAATATTTCATAACATAAAGAGAATACAGTATTTAAACATGATAAAATGATGCTTATTTGTTCCAATGGTGCACAAGAATCCAGTGAAATATCCTTAGCTTTATTTTATTTCCAGTGAAACCAGTCCAATCTTGAGTACAATAGCTCCTTGGCTCAAAAATAATATGTCTACAAAAATGCATTTAAATCCATACTAATTACTTCAATTTGTGAAGTATTTATACAAAATTCGATGCAAAATATCTCATAACTATATGAGAATTATTCTAGGAAACAGAAAATATCTTCAACACAAAGATAGAGACAGACGGAGAATTGTTTGTTTGTTGTCCCTTTAATTGTGATTGTGTTGGCTGTTGTTTCTCGGATTTGGCTCTTGCAGTTTGCCTTGTAGTTATGTTCTAGTATTACTTTCATCTTTGACCTACTGATACTCTTTACATGTTCTGCTTTGATCCTATTTCACCTGTTTTGCTTGGTAGTTACCTTTTACCTTACATATACTATAGTAACTTATAGTAAATCAGTCAAACTGGTCCACCATTCACTATCAGGGAACTTCATTCTGATCATTTTCCTGTAGATTTCATCGGCTTCTGTGTACTTAGCAAAATTTGGCTTTCTTGTGAATAAGTGCTTGAATTTATGTTCTATATAGAACAGATTCTCAAGACCATCATAAAGCACCCTTCTAGTGGGCAAAGATTTCACCCCTGAAGTACTAGCTTGGCTTTTGGCTAGCTTGTTTAACTTGTCAACATAATCTTCCTGGGTCATCAACTTATCATGGATTACCATAGGACTAAGGAGTCCTTTTTCTCTTAAGATGCCATACTTTAGCATAAAGCTACCAATGTCTGTTTGAATGCTTTGACATCTTTTCTCCATATTAAGCATTAAGTTCCTTTTGGTGAGAACTTTTTTGATTTCTATGAATGTTGTTGTTCTATCATCTATATCCAATTCATCTAGCTGATATATGTTTTTGCTGTTCAAAAAGGTGATCAACTGATTGGCTTCTTCTGGTTTATCTCCTAATTCTTCCATTGTCTTGTGGATTGCCTCTGTAGCCATCTCGACCAATTTTGTTTGCTCAAAAATAATCTGAATAGAAGGCCAAACATCATTGATGGAATTAATGATGTTGGCCCAAAGGATTTCTCTCATGTCTCCCAGTGGTTCTTGAAGTGTTAAATCCTTCTCAAGGGTTTTTATCCTTTCTGCCATCCTCAGGTTCCTCTGAGTTTCTTCTTTGTGCTGTATTTGTACAATTTTACAATTGGTTTCTAAACCTGACACCTGTTCTCTGAGCTTCCTAAGCTCAGTGGCATGGATACTCATTTCCTCCATGGCCTTGATCAATTTTGTAGTTTTCTCTATGGGTGTCTTAGTGTTGGTTGATGTACCTATTCCTGATGTAGTACCTGTCACTGGTAATTTTGTTCCTAGTGGAATTCTTCATGCCAAGGTAGCTGCTGTTGTGGAAACTGTAGGTATTACAATTTGAGGAGCGGTGGCCAACTCACTTTGCTTGGACTGTATCAAATTATCCAATTCCTTCTCGGTTTCCTTCAATTGGTCATTTAACCTAAGGACTAGGTCCATAAGTTCTTCCTCCTTCTGCGCCTCCAAAACTTCAGCTGTTTGAGGATGATGAAGAGGAGGAATCTTGCGCTGCTTCTTCAGTGCAACTATGTCATCATTTTTCTTCTTTATCAGTTGCTCTGCTGCTTTAACATCCTTGGGGTCATGTCGTAGCTCTATGACCAAGTCTTCTAAGGACTTTATTTTGGTGTCCTTGGCCTGAGAAGAGGTCGTTTCTAATTGGAATTGAGCTGAGATGTTGTTCAGTGAATTCTGAAGTTGGTGAGCTTCCATGGCCTTACTGGTTAGTGTGGAATAGACCATTTCTCCAGTTTGTTTATGCAACTCAATTTGGTCAATAGGATGGATATCCTTTGCCATGACCTCAAAATCTGTCTTAAGATAATCTGCCATTGATTTTGGTTGCTCTATGGTTGGCTTGAGAAAGCTCATCTTCATTTTGCCTTCTTTTATATCAAGGGTTGACATTAGCCTTGTTTGGTTCGTTGGAGCCATCCTTAGATAATGTGCATAGCTTTGCACGTTCAACCTTTCATTCCTTGCCTTTAATTCCTTGTATTTTTCTTTGATGTCTTGGCTCTGTCCTGTGGGAGCCCTAAAGGAGGATACTTCCACACTCTATTGCCTTTCTAACATTTGAGTTTGAGAGGTGGAAGGTTCTTGTGTCCCTCCTAAAGGAGTGTTGTGCCTACTTTCTATCTTCTCTGCTCCTGAAATCCCTGTTGTCTCTTCAGTGTATTCTTGCTCTGCATATTGATTTAACATCTGCCTCTTAGCATAGGTTTGGGCAGCAGGCCTGCTGGAAGGAGTGACCTCATCTCTGTCTCTCTTAAGGTTCCTCTCCTCATTTAGAGAAGTCTGCAAAATAGGAGGATTGCTCATGATTTGTTTAGGTTGAGCGAGCTCCTCTGAAATTTCAGGTTGTTCAAATTCTTCAAAGTTTCTAAAAAACTAAAAAAGTCTCTAAAAAACCACACAAAAACAACTCGAATATAACATTATTCCTCACAATTTATAGATGTCGTATTTTCCAATTTTGTCTAGAACATGTTATCTAAAATTAAAACTTTTTTCAACCAACACTTTTTATATTAATTAATTCAAAAACTTATTTTCATATCCACTATTTAATCATTCAGAATAAACACTAATTTTCAAAGTAATTATTATAATATAAACTTTCACAATTTAATACATTTGTAAAAAGAAAATTTCATTATAATAATAAAAAAAAATCATTAATCCAATGCATTTTAATTGAACACTTCACCATCATGCTACAACATTGAATTGTTTTTGTATAATAAGTGATACTCTTTTAATCTTCATCACTTAACTCATTAACTCATTTTTGGGTGTGACCATTTTTTTGATAAATAATTATAATATTTTTTTTTCCCATATTTAAAATCAAGATTTAAGAGAATTTTTTAACGTTTTGTACAAGGTATTATTTTTGCTAGTTATGTTGCGAAAAAATGACATTAATTGATAATTTTTGTAATTATATCTAAAAGAAGGATTATCTTGATAGACATAATTAATAACGGAGAAAGCTAATCTTTTTGGATCATGGAAGAAAATATTTAGATGAAAAATGATTAACAATTAAATTTGACTGATATACATATAAAGAATTAAAATAATTATTTTAATATGTAAAAATATTTGTCATTAAAATTCTTTATTAATCCTAAGTTATTGTTGAAGTGATATAATGTAAGTATAAGTTGGTGACGCTAGAGGTAACACCTTACATAGTGTGTCCTCTTTGAATCAAGTGAAAACATTATTTAATGTTGGAGAGTGTGCCAAGTGCTTGTGAACGATGATGAGTATTAATGTAGATCATCTTTGTTTATTATACATATTAATGCAGCAAATATTAAGTATGGATATTAATTATTAAGTGTATTGTGTTAGGTGAGGTAATTATCATATCATTTAAAATTACATTTTTATACTCACACAGTTATCAATTCATGCATTATATAACATGGTAAACATTGAGATATCATTTATGTTGTTTTTTTTTTTTTTTTTTTGGAGATTTTTTATTTTCAAGATTTTGTTTTCTTAATAAATAATATGACACTCATCTTTATGGCCATGTTTAAATCTTAGTGTTTACTCTTATTTTGTCATGAGCATTGTATTTTTGGGCATATATTATAAAAGTTGTTTTGCTTGATAATATTTTTTATTGAAATTTTTTTTCTCACATTGTTAAGCTCTCAATTTTATTGTAGTTAAGGTTAGATCATTATTGGTATCAAGGGGATGCCTTTGTTTTTAAGTTGAGGAAACTTGAGATCATGGATCAATGTGTTCGAGCAAACCCCACATGGACACACATGTGGGGATATTACACTCATGGTGCAAAAATTGTAGTACTCCATCATCGAGGAGTTTCAATTTAGTGTGTTGTAGTTAATTCAAATTTATTGGTAGGCCATGTGGATTTTTGTAGTAGAAAATGAATTCTAATGAGTCGGGAATTGAGAAATTCTTTTTTTTTTGTGTAAATCAGCTTTGTTATATTAGATGAAAATACATAGTATACAAAAAACTACCAGAGCAGTAACAGACCTCCTTCTACTTATCGTTGGCCATATCTATAACCAATGAACCCCAGAGCATACCACGCAGGGCAGCCGAGGAATGGGGCTCTTACAAAATAACCCTACATCAGTTCGAAAACATATAGGTCAAAGGGCCGTAGAAGAGTAGCCCCTTCCAAAAACCTACCAAAAAGCCTTAGACATGAGCAACAAGAAAAAAACTGCCAGAAAACATACAAAACAGACTACAGAAATTCAGTAGGTGTCCAGGACGATATAGCTCTTGGAGTTATCTTGCGCTGCAGACGCCTTGGCCTGGCTTGCCTGAGAAGGCGAGGGAAGAGCACTTGGGTGAGCGCTTTTGAACCCCTCCGATGTTTCCCCTGCAGTGCGACCATCGTAAATGATGGTGTTCCTCGGAACACTGATCAGAAATAGAGTTTTTTCGAGACCGTATCGAGTTGTTGTTCAAGGCTGCTTATTTTGAAATCCAACCCTTCCAAAATGGCCGTGTGTTCCTCATTAGTAACCGCAATAGTCTGCTGGGCTTGCCGCACCTGGTTGGCATAGTCCCCTTGCATGCTGATGGCTTTGGCTAGCATTGTCTTCATTCTCCACATTTCAGTTTGGGTTCTCACAAATTGTGTAGCCCGCGTTGTGACCGTGCCCGGGTCTTGCACCCAGTCCACATCCTTTCCCACCTCCTGTGGTTCCAGACTCTTTTCTTCTTCGCACACGATAGCCTCTAACTCTTCAATCTTCCGCTTCTCCTTCTGGGAGGTGTGGGTCTTATAAGCAACTCTAGCCATTTTCAATTCTCTGTTTGCCGAGGCATTCCTGCTTCCCCCACTCGCCATACTGCCTCTTGCACCTAATTGAACGCTATGCACCTTGAGGATTCGGGAACCGCTAGTTCGCTTTCCGTTTGAAGAACTGGTGACCATTCTGAAGCCTGGGTTGACCTTTAAATAGATGGAGCTGCTGAAAGAGCCGTAAACAATTCTCCTACTATTCGGTTGCTTGCTTGTCCAGTTGTCATAATTACTTGTTACTGGGTTGGAATTCCATTGATGATCCTGCGCATTGCCTTTGCGATCACTGTTCCTGATCATTTCCGTATTTCTCTAGGTGTCCCATCGCCCGAAATGACAATGGCGGCGATCTCCTTTCGTGATCATAGTTACATTGAGTTTTGCCTTCGCCTGCTTGAGCATTGAATGCTCATGTCCAGTCTGTCCTTCGTTCTCTTGCAGTCCTTTACTACCCTTTTTAGCATACACGATTATCATTATCATTTCGTTTTGCTCGCGACAAACCTCGCCCGCCCGAACCTACCTTTCACTCATTAAATCCTGCCTCGAGAGCTGGGTGCATTTCTTTTTTAAATCCGGGCAGCTGATGTCCTGCCAACAGCTATCGCAAATCTTGGTGGGGTTCTCTATGCCGACGTTTGCCAAGTGGTCTGCTACAGTGTTGGCCTTGCAGCGTACCGCCTGAAAGACTAAACCTTTCAACCACCCCAAGTGTTCTGCTATGCTCTCTGTTACTTTTTCTAATCGCCAGTGTTGCGTTACATTACTCGCCTTTGCTCTAGCATACATTCATTTGGCTACTGAGATAGCAAGCTGAGAATCCCCCTCAATTACTGCAGCACCCGCTTGTAGGCTTCGCAAAATTCTGAGACCCTGCTCCATAGCTGTGAATTCCATTTCATTGTTCGTCCCTTCTCCTAAAGCTCCGTTGTAGATATGTATAATTTCCCCGTCGCTGTTCCTAATAACACCTCCAATGCCAGAGGGACCGGGGTTGCCTCTCGATGCCCCATTGAAGTTCAGCTTGAGGAAGCCGGGTGGAGGTCGCTTCCAGATGCTTGGAGTTGTACTGAGCTCCTGTTGATGACTTACAGCCACAATTTCAGCTTCCCTGTCCAGATCAAAGGTTTTCAGAATTCGTAAGTCACCGCCCATAGCTTTATCGTTTTGATCTGTTTTGCATTTTACCATAACCAGTTGTTTGATGTTTTGCTTGATAGTCTCGAAAGAATGGGTAATGTTCCTAGTTTCGTCACGAAATGCCCTTCTATTTCTTTCTTTCCATAAAGTCCAGGTGATGAACCCTGGTATTATCTTCCAAATTGTGTTTACTCTTTGGTTGCCAGAGAAATTACCTCTCCATTTCTCGATGGTCTCCTGGATGGAATCTCGGGTTCTATCCGTCTATTGCATGATGTTTTCCACCCAATTCCACAGAGTATTTGCTGAGTCACATGTATTGAAGAGATGGTTCATGGTCTCCTCTTCCCTATTGCACAGCGGGCACCTTGAAGGGACGTTGAAACCTTTCTTCCGGAGATTTTCCCATGTTAGCGTCTTCCTTTGCATTAACAGCTAGAGGAGGGTTCTAATTTTCGGCCAGAGTTGGGAATCCCAAACCTTGCTGCTCCAAGCTACCTTTTCCAACTGCTCTGCCTCTTCGATGCATATTCGAGCCTCTTTGAGTGTGAAGTTACCCCCTCCTTGTTTTCCCCATCTGATCTTATTTGCTTATTAAGTGAGAATTGGAGGATGTTGTCATGAAGGAAAATAACCTTTATACTATGAAGAGGAAGATTTCAATAAGATAAATAGTAAGTCTATAGCCTTGACTAGCATTGATTTTTCTAATTTAGTGTTGATTAATCTATCACTAACAAACACACCAAAGGAGATTTGGGATGTATCATTGGTAAGTTCTATGATTCTGTGTTCATAAGGAATAAGCCATATTCCTTAAAGATGAAGGATGTTGATAGGGAAACTGATCACATAAATGCTTTCAATACTCTTGTAAATCTTTTGAAGGCCATTGGAGATGGGATGAATGATGTTGAGAAATGCTTTTGTTGTCTTTGTAATCTTATTGACTCATTAATTGTTGCATAATTTCATTTGACTCGGTCTTGGTGTAATGTCATCAAGCAATCAACACTTCTTGATCTTTGGTGGATGCAACACTTACTATTCACTAAGCACAACATAGAAGGAAAGTGAACATAATATAGATCTTTTAATGTTTCCAATGCATATAAGACACAATATTTGGAAACACACCAATAAGAGAAGTCAATCTCTTTGACCTTGCATATTTGGGAGATAAGGGATTCATGTCATGATTGAAACCTAGCCAGATAAAGGTTGTTTTGAATGTATTAGTCTAGGGCCTTTATATCTTGAGGCATTTAATAAGGACATGGCATACAAGTAGCCATTTGAAATTGTTTTAGATAAAGATGGTAATGTTGCATCAAACATTCTGAGTTTCTCAAGTAGCTTAAGATAAGTACCAAAAAATCTAAACTTAAAGAAGATGTCATGTTCCGGTGTTATATGAATATTTAAGAACACATTGAAAACAATTATCAAATTGACATGCAAAATGTGGTTTTAACAATTTACCTTTTGAAGGGGAAGAGATCCATAAGATTAGTAATGCATTTCTTAATAAAACAACCATCCAAATACAAATCCAACAAAGAAAAATTGCAATTTCATCAATTGTTTTATAACTACTTTTTGGTAAAAAAAAATTATGATGTAAAAAAATTACAAATATTATTTGGTTAATTATATGTTCAATTCCTAAACTAAAATATATTCTATGCATGAAAGATATTAAAAAAATATTAAAATCATTTTAGATTAGAGGTGGATGGAAGCATTGGGCTTTTTGAACTTCTATTTGAAAAGAAATAATTGACATTTTCCCATGATAGTAACAACATAACATTACGAGATATGAGAGTGAAGTCATGCACACAAATTTCCTCATTATAAAATATAAATAATGTGAAATATTTTGCAATTCAATGTGATTAAAATCACAACAAAAAAAAAATGAGAAGATCTTGTTAGATAAAGACAAGGAAACAAATTATTTGAAAAATTCGAGTCAAATCTTATTATTAAAAATAAAAATAAAAAACATATAAATATAACAATTGAGAAACCAAAATAAATCTAAAAATTGAAATATAAATAAATAAATTTTAATAAATCAATCAAATATAAATTCAAGTATCACTACTAATAAATTTTATCATATAAAACATTTAAAAATTAAAATAAAAGAATATAAAAAATTTTAAGAATAAAAATAAAAAAACAATTGGAGGACAAATTGACCTTTATAGAATCATTTATAATTATAATTGAAGTTCCATTGGTGATTATTGCTTAACGTATATACATAAAATTGATACCATATACTGTTTCGCGGTTTGCAATCGGACTTGTGGTGGCTTATGAAAACGCCACAGAATATGTTGCGAGTTCGAGTTGGAACAACCGCAGGCTGGAACAAAAGGTAGTTTAAGGCGGTGCTCCACAGCACTCCAAATTTCTTTTTGGATCAAAATTTATTTCATTTCGCACGATAAACATTTAAAATTTTAAAGTTATATTTTATATAATAAAAAAAATCTAACCAATTTTAATAATGCTTAAATTTACAACCAAACTTGTTGGTCTAATTTTGTACAAACTAACTTGGTGGTTTAATATAGTACTTATGTAGTAACTTTTTTATATTAACATTTTGTTAACATGTCATATTTCACTTGCCCAACTATATTGATATAGTAATGGGTAATGTTTAAATAATCTATCCTATTTAGTATATTTTTAATAAATATTTTTTATTTATTTTTTTGGGTGGAAATATTTAGATAGATTTATTTGAAGGGATCACTTTTGTTGATTTATTAGCAGAGCTTAATCTTAAGGGTGGCAAAGAGAATTGACCCATGACTTCCCATTAACAAGGTGTTTTTAACAACGTGAACTTCACCAATTGAACTAACCCTCAAGGCTTCAAAGTATTCTACATGAAGGGATCACTTCCCACTGACCAAACTAGCGAAGCCTAACCCCGAGGGCATCAAGGAGAACTAACCCTATGACGTCCCAATGGCAAGGTACTTAGCAATGAGAACACGACCAATTGAGATAACCTCCGGGACTATTTTTAATAAATAATTATATGCTATTTCATCTAGCAAAAGTCTAATTATTAGATGTCTTTTATTTTCTTTTGGGCAAGTTTTCTGGTTAATTTTGTTTGAACCCTTAGGAATATTTTCTCTAGGGAATTTTTAGGGTGCTTAATTCATTTATACACTCAAAAACACATTTTAAACAACTTAAATTCATGAATTTGCCAAAAATTGTATATGATTCTAAGCTGCTTAAAAAAAAAGAAGGAAAAAATGTATAATAGTTAAACAACTTTTTATGTTTAGAATTTTATTAATAAATAGTTGTTTGTTACATCTATAGACTTGTATTTTTTAAACAATGAGAAATCCTATCATAACTTAACTACCAAATCAGTAGTGGGGACATCCATTATCGACTACTATATGAGAATGTAGGTTGAATCATCACTGTTATTCAAGGAAAACCACACCACCAGGAATAACTCGTTGGTGGATTGTAAGGGAGCAAGCTTTCACTCCTACAAGATGTCTTTGGGGCTTGGGTCATTAACATGTTACCTTATGTCTAAGGAAGACAAGCTCTTAGCCAAGCGGAAGCCTTTTAGGGCATACTTATAAACATGTTTATTTTGAAATAGGGCTTGTGGAATTTTAATTTAACTATCAATAATTATTAAGTGGATAGTAAGTATTTAACCTCCATGAAGTATTCTAGAATATTCTTAGTAGTAGTCACAGATTAAAGTTTGAGATTTATTTAACAATTAGTTATACTCTTTCTGTCTTTTTAACTAAATTAATTAACTAAAAAAATTGTCCTAGAACATGTGTCATATAAACATAAATTATGGTTTTTTGGGAATGTGGTATTAATAAGCCATGATATTGTAACAAAGCCTATTTACAAGTTGAGAATCTCTATGAAAAAGAAGGGATGAATCTCCATGATTAAGAATCTTTTACATGTTTTCTAAAATGTATATATATGTTTAGCTATGTTGAGGCATTGTCATTGATGGCAAAGGGTTAACTATGCTATAATCAAGAACAAAGCTAGAAGTAATTGCTTTCCCTAGAACAACAAGAAGTGGCAAACTACATTTTCAATAGGTCATAAATAAACTACCAAAAACACACCAAAAAAACGCATAAGAAAAGAGTGTGATGAATGGAATAGTTACATGAACAAAACCCTACATTGAATGCCATACTTGCATTAATCACAACACTAAAGATCAAACAGGTAGTCAGCTTAGCACCATATCACCATACCCAAGTTGTTAAGGATGTGCCCACAACCTTCCATTTGTTCACACAAGGAAATATGACTTCCTATAAGATCGCACAATACATACAAACACTCCAATTTTGTGTCTCTAAGGAAAACTATGTCTTAGCTTTGTTTCTGATTTGGGTATCAAACTGAATTTTGTTTAGAGATTTGGCTATCAATTAATTTCAATAGAGCAACCATGGGAGGTGGGTAATCATGTGAGAAGCTTAAGGAACAAAGATTAAATTAGATTAGATAGTTTTAATGTTGTCCACGAGCCCCGACAATCTAAAGGACCCAAACTCCACATCAGATAAGACATCACACTCTCAAGTTTCCCTCTAGAACAACTTTTTTGCTGTAAATTTTGATCAAGAAATTCACAATTTTGTAAAACCTTGCTTCCTCAAACAACGTGCTCAAACTGTCCACTTTTAGACCACTTTCAAACTGATTACAAATGTCCTCTAGACATTCCATGATGAAGCCCCACAAAGAATTCAAACAATTTACGATATAAAGTGAGTGAACAAAACATTATAATCGGCTCCTAAATCAAATTCAAACCTACATAAAAACACTACACGTCGACTTTGTTGAAGTCAAGTTGGCTCCCCTCAATGGACACGTCAGTTCAATTAAACTGGTATAGATTGACAAAATGACCCCTCCATTTGAAAATTGAACTCAGTCAAGGAAGCATGGGCAAGTACTTGGTCCTGAGGAAGGAATTCAGTGAGATAAAACGATCAATGGGCTTGTAAAGGAAAGAGAAGTTTGGTACTATGGATCTAAGGTAGCAATAATTTAGCCTGAATTCTCTGTGAAATAAATTTTGTAATCTTTCCCAAATTCTATGGTTTGTCTCTGTATGAGAAGGTTGAATCTTATTGCGCAAAGAACAAAATTTTGTAGTATCTCCTCTGTGAAAAGAACCTTGATTTGTGATATATCTTTTATGAAAGCCAGGGAAACTCTATAATATATCTCTGTGGAATCCAGCTAAAATACAGGGCTCAGATCAGAGGCATCCATTTGTGACAGAAGAGTGAAGTTCTGAATTATATATCTATGACAAATGAGCGAAGTTCTGAAGCATATATCTGTGACAGAGGAGCGAATATTTTAAGTTTATTCTCTGGAGTAGGTCGAAAAAGTTTGTGGTTATTCTTTGTGAACAGGCCGAAATTCTTTATGGAATGGGTGGAGATTTTTTGTGACCAAGTATGTAATCAATTCTATGGAAAGAGGCTGAAATTCTCAGTCATCAAGTCTAATGAAGTTACCAAAGATTGATGTTGGTGTACAAGCAAAGAGTCCTTTTTTTATAGTAGGATTTTTAGCAGCCTTGTTGACCATTTGTTGAATCAGCCCTAAAGTAAATTTTGGACCAGATTGTGGTAACATTTCAAAGTAGACTTCGGAGACATTTTGGAACTATCCTTGAGGCCATCCTGAGAAACCTTGAGACCCATTTTTGAAGACAATCTCAAGAAAATCTTGTAGCCTTCCTTAGAGCTAATTTTGAAGCAAATCATTGAAAGATGTTGATCAAACCTTGAGGTGATGTTTGAAGTATTTTTGGAGCAATCCCTTGAGTGACTCTATAGCAACCTTATTGGAGTACTCTGGAAGACACTTTAGAGGAGATTTTGAAGACTTCCTATAACAAACCTTGGGAGCTTGTTTAAAGTAGATTTGAAGTTGATATTGAAGAGATTTTAGAGCGACCATGGAAGAGATTGAAGAGAATTCAGATCAGTCTTTGTAGTCCTTCTTGAAGCAAACCTTGAAGATCATGTTGGAGCCTAGATTTATATGTGAGGATTGGAATCCTCATACAAGTTTGGAACCTTGTGAAATACTAGGTTGGAGCCTAGATTGAGATTTGAGGATTGGAGTCTTCATTATTTTATTAATAAAAATATTTTTCTTATTCAACACCTTGTGCTTTGATAAAAATATAACCGTCATAATATAACAATTGTAAGAAATATTGATACAACCTCTTTCTAGCCATTTAATTTATATGGTTATGCTAATACATGATTATATAATATTATATTTATTTTATTAGTACATGATTATATGATATTACATTTATTTTATTATTAATAGATAGTTATTAATGAATGATTATATGATTATAAGATGGTATTTTAAAATTTAAGTAGATTTATTTTAGGGTTAAAAGGAATGTTTATTTCTCATCCATATTCAATTACAACAAATTACAAGATAAATTTTATAGTAATGGTTAATAATGTTGTTGTTGAATGTGAATAGTCCCTCAAAACATGTATATTTCTCAATAAGGAAAAAGAGAAATTATATTTAAAAAATTATATATAAATATTAATATACTGAGATTTTTTTATTCCCTAAGGAAAAATTGTAATTTTATTAAAAAAACACAATTACATGTTGTATATACTCCAAAAGCATTCAATCGTACCAATCAAAACTAGCGCCCAGAAAGAAACAATAACATAAAACAATAAAAAACAACATTTAGACTAAGTAAATGTTGGGTTTTAAATATGTCATATTATTCAGTATATAACGTTATCATTCATAAATTATATTTACGCATTTATTACACTTTCCATAGTAATTATACCACTAACTTATGCTAAATGCACATTTTCTACCTTGTGGTTAATTATGATGGATTTCTTATATTTTTAATGATTAAATGTATCTTTAATATGGTTTTATCAATGATAGATTATTAATGTGGTTATGTGGCTAAGAAGCATGTTCAAATATGAAAAGTTCTATTTCTCTACCAGTTTTTGCACATGCACGAAATAAATAAATAAATAAATAAAAATAAAAATAAATTATGAAATATGTTTTTGTTTCTCAAAGCATGACATATTAGGTGCCACATGGGCTTAATATGCTGGTACATGCCTTGGAATGTACCCATCTCACATGTGTGGGATCCTAGCACATTATTTAAGCTACATCCAAAAACAGGTAACAATTTTGCACTTACATGTTTTCCTCGATTTTCGTGCATATGGTGGCGAATCCCAAGAATCCAAAAAATGGGTTTTTGGAAATATAGAAATTTCTTAGAAATTAAATCATTCCCAAAATTCAATACGGTTTCAAAGTTACAGCTAGTTCTTTGAAGCATATTTGTGCAAAATTTCTAAAAAGAACGAATTGGCAAAAGTATCTAAACAATCAACTTCAGGTATGGTTTTTGAGGCCATGGAATTGAATAAGGAAATTTAAAGATATGATTTTATTCATAATATGGAAAATTAGACTCCATAGAAACAACTCTCCAAAACACATCATAGTCAAGGAGATCATGTTGGTTCTAATTACAAGAAAAACCAAATTTATGAGATTTTCCTCTAAAGTTGTAAATTCGTTTTCCAGAGTTTATGGGTGAATCAGTATTAAGGCTAATTTTAAACTTTTACGCCTAATTACTTTTATTATTTAATCTTGGCACCCATCCATATAATCAGCAGCAATATGTAATATGGAAGCAACATGAAATCAAAATACAAGCATACACACCATGAGTATCATACACATGAGACACAAGGGTTTTACTTGGAAACCCTTTCGAGAAAAAACCACCAAATCTTGTTGTTGTTATTGATGTAAATAAGAGCACCTACTCTATTACATCAATCTATTTTCTGAGCACCCACTGACAAGAAGCACCAAATCCCTTTGATTGTTTTCTAGCACTGACTAGCAGGAAACACTAACTCCCTCTTTTTGTAGACACATGTCCAGCTTACCAGAAGCACCATGTGACGCACTGACCTCATGGATTTGTTGCAAGAACCAACTTCCAGCTCCATGAATTTTTGCAAGACAACTTGCAGGAGGCACCAACCGCCAAGCCTTCTCAAGCACCCACTAGAGATGGAAGCACCAACTTCCTATATGCAGGCACCAACCCACACTCAAATAGGAACTGAATGCTCTCGGTAATGTGGCAACCACTCTACCTGATAACAACTTTGTTTTCTCTACTCATACTGCTCACTCTGCAGCAACCCACTGATCTTCTTAACAACATTCACTCATTGCAGTCCACACAAATTTTTCTCTGCTCTTCATCGGCATGCACTCAACTCTTGGCCTCTTGCTCTCCACAACATAGGCTCATCTCTCAACCTTCTTTCTCTGCACATTCACCTTCGTTCTTTCTCACAACACAGGAACTTTCAGCCTTACTCACAAAGTGCACAAGCAACTTCTGCCTTACACACAACGCATAGGAAACTTTCACCTTTACTCACAATGCACAGGAAACTTCCGCCTGTACTCACAACAACAAAACTCTCAGGGTCTCTTACCTCTATATAGGCATTCACGACCTTTCTCTACAAAAATATCTCTCTCTCAGCCTTACACAATAGTACACTTGCTCAGAGCTTTTCCACTTAGCTCTCTGGAAATTATGTTTCTTTCCCCCACATTTCTCATCTGACTCCATGAACCAACTCCATTGATCTGAATTTGTTTTATGGTAGTCAACCCATTCAATGTTCATCCACTTAACTCATTGATATGTGCATCAAAGCACAAGAATAACCTGTCTCACCTCAAGGAAGACCCAACGCTCTTTCCCAAAGATCGTGGTGCTTACCACCTTGACCCAATGATCTTTCACAATCACCATTAATCCTGAGACCAACTCTTCTATTGTTGCATTCAATCTCGTAATTGTTTACCCATACGCCTTTAACTCTTTGTGTTGTGTTGTCGGAGAAATTCCATATTGCAATATTCACAGTGGTGTAGTATTCTAATCTTTTGATTTCTGGCCTCCGATACGACTAGCTCCTTCCACTTAGCCCTTCCCACATTTCTCACCATAGGACCGAGGGCCATGACCTGTGACTTAGCCTTGAGGTGCTAGAGTGTTTTTTATCCTACTCGGGGATATTTTTCCTTTGTTAAGTGCTTAACGCCCTTGGTTCTTTAAGGTCTTCTTGACCATGTGCTAGCCAAATATCGGAGCCCCTCCCATCAAAAGTTTCGAATCGGGTATTTAAATTTGGAGTTGTGATATTCCCACTTTCAATATAGCTTGTGACCTTCCGCTTAGCATTAAGGTGCTAAACCTTTAGACTTTGATGGGAGTCTTTCTCCATTTGTTAGCAGCTCTTCGCCCTTGGTCCATTGAGCTCTTATGACCATGTGCCAATCCATATCAGAAGCCCTCTATAACAGAGCTTTTTAACACTTGATATGTTATAGAGTTCCAACATCTTCAATCCTCTGATTGCCGACTTCCGATATGATGTCATCACTGCCACATGGCAACTCCTTAGAGGTGACACCTGTCACCCGGTTATGGCCCATTAGACCACCCAATATGGTTGAATATGCCTACCACGTGTCATGTCATACTGCCACATCATGTTGATGTCAACTGCCACTGTACCTTATTGGAGCCAATCACATGTAGCCATGTGTCTTACTAGAGGAGAGAAAGAAGGGCTCGCCCACCTTTGGTTTTGTGATGAAATCCTTTGTTAATCCTTTATCGATGTTCCTGACGATTTTTAACACTATCGACTCTTTACCCATGTCACAACTTTTAAAAGGTTCTCACATTCAAAAGTTTCGATTCTCCAATCACTGATGTGCCTAATGCTCTGATGTGATAATCTCCTCTAAGCTCATATGTTGCAACCGCCGATCTCCAATGTCTTTGGACCTCTGATATGCGATGCATCGATATGTTTGATGCTCTGATGTTGTGATTCACTGATATGGTTGACCTCTGATATGCGATCGCCGATATGGCTAATGCTATGATGTTGCGATCTTTGATATTGCTGATATGCCAATATTTCGATCTCCGATATATTGGACCTTCGATATTCGAGCCTTCTTAGGACTTCAAGTCCCTGATCATCGACAGGCCATAACGTTTGAACCAGGAATCCATTTTTGGACTTCTGCATATCATTGGAAAGCTCTTCCAGATAAATTTCCAATGGAGAGGGTCCAATGTAGACTTTGAGCCCATTTTCTACCTCTAATATGGCTCCAAAATCTCTTTCGTTGTTCTACACCTTGACTCTCTGGACAGTTGAAATCACAACCACTGAGGTGATCCTTTGCATGAAGCCTGCAGTGACCATGAGCTTCCTCCTGGTCCATCACTATAATAATTAGTTTATGACTTCTCTAATAAGCCTAATATTGTGATGATTCTCTACATGAAGCCTGTAGCTACCATGAGATTCCTCTTGGGCCATCACAACCAACATCTGTTGCACCAAGCATCCAAGCTAGTCTGGTTGACAAATGCCAACACTCCTGCCAACAGTTAGGAAATTCTAACTTCCCAACACATCTCCCTAGCATGACTATTGTCATCAATGCCAACTGTCCAACAATCTCCCCCTTTGGAATTGATGGCAACACTCCATCCTTCTCTTCATGTGATGGCCAAACATCATGCTGCTTCCACACATATCATTGTATGAGACACCAATGGCCTGCTTTCTTTTGCATGGGCCATCACAAATTATCTCCCCTTTTGACATCAATGGAAAAGAGCTACAAGCTACCTTTCTCTCCCCATGCAATCACTGACTATGTAGACCAAAGTCTAGCTATTGAGATGTGCATTTTTCTTCACATACATCTCTACCAGGGATGTCGATGTTGCTGCTCCATAAAATGGGAATATTTTATATGCTACCCCTAAACATACACTGACTTTGATTTGAATGCCTCTAGTTTTGGACACCTTATGGCTATTTGCTGAGCACTCTCTCCATTAATGCATCTTTTGTATAAAAAATATTAATAGTCATTAAACTTCTCATGTGTTGGGCATGGAATCCCCCTCGAAGCATGTTTTGGGGCTCAAAGCCCATGTTTTGATCGAATAATATTGTCAAGCCCCACGAATTGTGGATGCAGAAGTATGTTACAGCCATAGGGTTGTCTTCCCTAGCTTGTAATGTAATGTCAGCCTACCCATGATCCGCGGATCATGGTATTGTATAAATAGAGCGAGGCTCTAAGTGTAAAAGATAGTTATTTGGAGTGAAGTATGAGGTAGAGAAGTAGAAGCATAGAGCAAGTGTCTAAGTGTGTCTTGGCTTGTAGAGTAGGAAAAAGGCTCTGCAGCTGAGTGCACAAAGGCCTAGTTGTCCGTAGCTGAGTGTGCAGACCCCTATAGCTAAGTGCGCAGGGCAGAGTCGAATCTGTAACCGGAGAAGAAAATAATAAAAGAAGTTTTATCCAAATTCTATGTATCTGTTCTTGAGTTATTACATGTTCGATATCAATTGCAAATATACTATTTATTGACTACGCGCACTTGTATGAATGATTTATATGGCTAAGTATACTTGACACATGCAAGTAATCTAAGTTAAACAACTAACAGTGAAATACTAGTAAGGACTTGGGTAATAACAACGTTCAGCCCCCGAGTAGGAATGCCTGAAGGTAGCATCTCAAGCTGCGAGGTATGGGTAAGTGCACGTAGCGATGTGCACGCAGGGTCGAACCGCGGACCACTTGAACTCATCAAACATCTCCAAAGTGCGGAAACCTAGTTCTAGCACCCTCCCATACTACTTCGGGTGAGACCTCAGTCTGTGTACCGCGGACTGTTGCCGAAGGGGCCAGTCGTACCGGGATTTGTTTGGCTAAATCACCTCTAAACCTGGGTCAGGCCCTAACAAGGCAACAAATGGTTTTGTTGCTGGGACCGGGATCTGCATAAGGGATGTCTAATGTCGTGTCACTGGAATCCGATGAAGAAAGAAATTGAAGGGTGGTTGGACAAAAAGATTCACAAGTTCGCGGCACATGAAAACAGGAATCCCTGAGTATCAAAGGAACAATGGTTAGAGTGCTACTTATATACAAAAATCCACGAAATTTTATTTGCATCCTTCCCCTCTGAGTTGTACGAGTGGATCGCGAAGATAGCAGACAGTCAAGGAAGGTGTAGGCTTAACAAACCGATTGTGTGGACTCCAGAGTTGGTGTGCAGACTAGAAGCATCGAAATATAAGATAGTGCGAGCTGTGGACCATTGGCTCGATCGAATTATAGGAGGGTTTATCACCGAGTTCGTGGTAGATACTTTAGTTAGCTACAGCGAGGCAGAACCATGCTTCCTCAAAGGACCACGGGATAAGTACATTAAATATTTGAACACTTGGATTAAAATGTTATTGTGTGAAAAATGGGTTATGCTAATAAATTGATGTTTGGGGCTACGCGGAGTGGGAGGATCTATAGAAACAAAGGTAGCACAAAGATAGAGAATAACCCCTTGATTTCGCCTCGGCGAGAAAGCGAGGAAGAGATCGTGAAAGTTTCACCAAGAAGTGTGATCAGTCTAATAAGGCAGCGAATTCCGTGCATACCACCTCCACCTACACCACCACCAATCTCACCATCTTCACCCCCATCTCCACCCACACCAACTATGCCACCACCACAGTTCGATATGGCGAGCGCGATAAAATTGCGATGTCCAAAGGAGCAGGGAATGAAGGTCCGGACCAATTTTGGTTCGTGGTAAAATTTGTATGGGAAGCACAAGGAGTTGTGGATGGCAATATAAAGAAGGCAACACTAGTAATCATGTTGCAGGATCGTGCACTGACATGGTACATTAAGCATTCCATCAACAATCCAAACGTAGGGGTCGCTGATATCCAAGCTGTGCTAAATAGGGAATTTAGCAAGCCAAAATCAAAGACAGTCGATTATCGGGTTTAAGGAAATCACGATGCTTCCAGGCGAGACCATCTGGGAACTAGATCAGAGACTGAAGGGCATGATTCGCGAAGCCAACATGACCTTGACAGATGGGCAGCACCTCACATGGTTTGTAGCGTCACTAGCGCCACATCTAAGGATGACGTTGTCGCAGTAGAAGTTATCCACCCAAGCCGAAGATTTGGAGATTACAATGAGACTGCATGAGACCCCAATACAAGATCGTGGCCTCGGAGTCCAACAAATCCATGCGCAACTGAAAAATTTGTGTCTGGAAATGTAGAGTTTGAAATAGGACAGGACAACTCGGCTAGAGGCACGTGAGGAGGTATGGTGCATAAAATGCAAAGGCCAAAGGCATGACAAGGACCATTTTCCAGTCTTCGCGAACTACCTAGCGGGAGGAGGGACGATGCCATTGAGACCAGAGGCACAAGTAGGACCGAGCACGACGCCTACATTATGATGCACGATTTGTCAGATAGGAGGGAAGCACACTACAGATAACTGTCACCTATTACAAAAGTATATGCATACGTCCCAACATTTGTTCTGTAATTTCTGTAGGTCAGTAGGCCATGATGAACGCGCTTTTAGAAGTAATGAACTGATGATGGATTGAAATCTTGCCTATAAAGTTTAGATCGAAACACAAGCCCTTGATCAAAATACAGGGATCATGCGTGCTGGATTTCAGGGGCGCAGATGAGGTTGAGGTGGAATGGGATCAGGAAGGGGTCGTGGACAGCTGATTTGTTACAATTGCGGAGGGCCAGGGAATTATGCCCGTGATTGTACAAATCTGACGAGGACATCATGTTTATAATGTACCCAGTTTGATCATGAGACGAAGCACTGCCCCACACTGATAGTGAGGTTGCATGATAAAGGAATACTCCAGCCTCCCCCGACTCAGAATATGCAAATGATGAGGTCTAAGCCGCGTGAAGAGGACCCGAATGTAAACATCGTGCTCCGAAGTGGTATTACGACAGGGGATGACAAGGGAAAGCAACCCAAAGAAAGAGCTTGGGTTCGCAAGGCTCCTACAAAGGAACCAAAGTTCAATTTGGAGCGTGCAAAGGAGACATTCATGGAAGCTAAGAAGAGCTTCATGGAGGCCCCCACTTCTGGTAGTAAAGATAAACTAGAAATGGAGATGGACCCGTCAATGCTTACTACCTTTCTAGAGACATGCATGAAGGTGCTACGTGATAGCAAGGATGTGAAGGGACTACAAAAACTCATCACTAGGTGTGCTAGGTCAGGAGAACCACGCGCAGTCTGGAAACTCGGGAAGCACACAACACGAACAAGAAGGGAAATGATATTGATTGCGCAAATTGGGGAATATGAAATGGATCAAGTGATTCTGGATTTAGGATCAAACGCGAATGTACTGCTAAAGCAGACATGGGAGCGCATGGGCAGGCCCACGTTGCAACGGTCCCCTATTCAATTGTGAATAGTGAACCAACATAAGATCCTACCGATGGGAAGGTTGCAGGGAATAACGGTAGACATTGAAGGTGCGAGTGCGCTCGCAGATTTCGAAGTGATAGAGATTTTCGATGACAGCAATCCCTATCCCACTCTACTGGGAATCAATTGGGCCATTAATATGAACGGAGTCATAATCCTAAAGAAGTGCAAAATTATTTTTGAGAAAAAGTCACTGCCCGTAGTGGTACCTTTAGACCATGCGGAAGGATCGCGCTACACGGAGCCAGTACACGACGACGAGAGCGACAATGATCTAGACTGTATCTACAAAATCACCACACGGGAGCAGGACTAGATGAATCCAACATCGGATTGCAGGATTTCATGGGAGCACAAAAGCTCCTCCACATTGGATTCGGATGAGGGAATAGAACGCTGGCAGAACCAGTTACACGAGGTAACCATGCTCAATTGCAACATGATGGTAAGATCATTGTGCTGCATGACAACAAATGCACAACTCTTTATGGTTTGCATCACGGATGGGCACTTCGATGATATAATCCACTTTTTGACAACAAGGAGTGCGCTGAAGGAATACTCTGTTCAACAGAAGAAGGAATTGGTAGTACGCGTGGCGGATTTTCTGTCATCACAGGGCACCTATGCAAAAGGGGAAATGATGAGATATTGCGAAGATACGTACCTGAATTTGAACGAAGTCAAATCCTAGCAGAAGCACATGGAGGCGCCATAGGAGGACACTATACAGGACGCGCAACCACACAAAAGATTCTTCACGTGGGATTATGGTGGCCAACCCTTCACCAGGATTCAAAAGAATACTATAAGGCCTGCGATATATGTCAAAGGATTGGAAAACCATGGCGAAGGGATGAGATGTCGTTGAATCTACAAATGACACTACAAACGTTCAAGAAATGGGCAATTGAATTTATGGGACCTATCAAACCTCAAGGAAAGACGGGCGCATGCTACATCATCATCACGACATAGTACCTGCCATGATGGGCAGAAGCACAGCCGGTCAAAGACTACATAGCCACTACAACTGCGAAGTTTTTGTTCGAAAATGTGTTGACCCGATTTGGCTGTCCAAAAATCTTAATGAGTGATCACTGAACACATTTCCTAAACGAAACCATCAGCGCGCTCACAAAATAATTCCATGTGTATCATCAGAAAAGTACATCATACCACCCACAAGCCAATGGGACTATAGAAGCCTTCAACAAAATACTGGAGACTGCACTGACCAAAGTGTTCAACGCATAGCGAAGCGATTGGGACCTTCACGTACCTACAGCACTATGGGCTTACAGGACAACCTGCAAAAAACTAATGGGACAAACACCTTTCCGGTGTGTGGAAGCTGTCATGCCGATGGAATATATCGTACCTAGTCTGCACATAGCAGCGCTCAAAGGGATGATGGACCGCGAAGCTCTGGAGGAAAGTCTCACGCAATTGGAAGAACTTGAGGAAGAATGGTTCTTGGTTGGGTTTCATCAACATGTACAAAATCAGCGTGAAAAATCTTGGCACGACCACCATATCAAATTGTGCACCTTCAAGGTAAATGACTTAGTGTTGTTGTATGACAGTAAGTTTGAAAAAATTCTGGGAAAATTCATAATGCATTGGCTAGGACCATACGTGGTTAAGGAGGTCACAGACAGAGGCACGGTCCAGCTAGTCAAACTAAATGGAGAACCCTTGCCAGCCAAAGTAAATGGCAGCTGCTTGAAGCCTTATATGGGTGGGCCGACTACCTGACTAACCGACAAAAGAACGGTCTTCGCGCTCCGAGGAGCCAAAAAAGGCGCGAGACTATAAACATACGCAGCAGATGTTGGTACATATGTAAGGAAACAATTCAGACACGGAGGTCTCAGAACAGAGGATGCAATAAATTTAGCAAGCAGCGCCACAGTGCGATGCCGACATCAGCACAGTTCGAGGACAATTGGAGGAACTTTGTGCCAAGATCGTCGCACCGACAGAGTGATTCGAGGGCTAGTCACGATGTTTGTGTTGGGGGCTTGTTGGGCATGGAATCCCCCCCAAAGCATGTTTTGGGGCTCAAAATCGATGTTTTGATCGAATAATGTTGTAAAGCCCCGTGAATTATGGGCGGGGAAGTATGTTAGAGTCATAGGGTTGTCCGCCTTAGCTTGTAATGTAATGTCGACCTACCCATGGTCTGCGGACCATGGGATTGTATAAATAGAGTGAGGCTCTAAGTGTAAAAGATAGTTAGTTGGAGCGAAGTATGAGGTAGAGAAGTAGAAGCACAGAGAAAGTGTCTAAGTGTGTCTTGGGTCGTAGAGTAGGAAAAAGGCTCTGCAGCTGAGTGCGCAGAGGCCTAGTTGTCCGCAGCTGAGTGCGCAGACCCGAGTCGAGTCTATAATCGGAGAAGAAAATAATAAATAAGTTTTCTCCAAATTCTATGTATTTTTTCTTCAGTTATTACATGTTTGATATCAATTGCAAATATATTGTTTATTGACTTTGCGCACTTGTATGAATGATTTATATGGCTAAGTATACTTTACACATGCAAGTAAGCTAAGTTAAACAACTAATGGTGAAATACTAGTAAGGACTTGGGTAATAACAACGTTTAGCCCCCGAGTAGGACTGTACGAAGGTAGAATCTCAGGCTGCGAGGTACGGGTAAGTGCACGTAGCAACGTGCACGTAGGGTCAAACCGCGGACCACTTGAACTCATCAGACATCCCTAGGGTGTGGAAACCTGGTTCTAGCACCCTCCCATACTACTTCGGGTGAGACCTCAGTTCGCGCTCCGCGGACTGTTGCCGAAGGGGCCAATAGTACCGTGATTTGTTTGGCTAAATCACCTCTGAACCTGGGTCAGGCTTCAACAAGCCAACATCATGGTGTTATTGTTGTTACACATCTCAATTAATGATGATGCATTTAGGCCCACACTTCTTTTCTGCTCCTGCTTCTTCCAAGACTGTGCTCATATTTTTTAGCATCTCCACTTCTCCCTTTGAGATCATTCTCATACAATAGGGATTGCTTCTTATAACAATTGCACCAAAGGAAATGATACGAATGGAGCATTGTACTAGGCAAACTCTAATATTTCTTTTGTCAAAAACCAAATGTCCATTTGCACACAAGGTCACTTATCACGAGCCCAACACAACCAATTGACATAGTGATACCAATTGAGGGTTCAGGGACATGAAAATCTTGCACCAATTGTGTTTCATGAACACAAGATTTTTATGCATAATCAAACTTACAAATTAAAATGAAATAAGGGTATTTCACCTAAGATGAAAACCTTTCAATTTCTCACCAATCTCCCTTTCTGAGGCTTCCCATTATTGCCTTCTACTGCTTATCAAATAAGCTCCCCCTGAGCCAATGCTCTTTGATCTCCTACACAACTTTTTCACCTCTGCATGGGGACTGATCCTATGGACTTGAATTGACTGTGAGTGCCCTGTCATTCCACACTTCCACAGGAGACTATCTTCTTCCCTCAACATAATATATTGTTGTGCACTCCTCATGCTAGCTGCACTCCTCCTTTTCAAATTTGATACATTCAAAATAAACCAATTTATTCTAGTAATTAGCAAGAACACACAACCATACCTTCATCAATTAGACACACCTTTCTATTCATTTTCCTTGGCTTCCTACATCTTACTTATTTTTCCTCCCTTGATCTACTCCCCCTGAGCAGATCATCCCCCTTCTTCCTCAAAACCTTCAAAGGTCAAGTTCTAACAGAAGACTTACCATATTGCTTTTCTTTACCCCAGTTTGTGTATTATCTTGACTGTGCATGAATAGAGGAAACTTTTCTTTCATCTCCTCTTTCTTCACCCAAATCCACTTGGAACATTTCTACCTTACAGAAGAGTATGCTACAAGAGTAGGAGGATCATTCTTTTGATTTCTTCCTCCTCTATTCACCTTTCTCTGTTGACACAGAGTATTGAAGACAAATGTGTATCTCTCAACTCCATTCTTTCTCCTTATCTTCAAATCCAAAGCTACTGCATTTGCATGCATATGCTGAGAAGCATTCCATTTCTCCTCATTTCCATAGCCAACTCTCATGTGCCAGATATTTTCATAGCTGTAACATTCAACATGGCTTAAGTATAGGGCAGAGGAGTTACTCTTTTTGACAATGTTTTTGTTAAAACTCCTATCGTGGCCAACATGCCTTCTCCTAGCCTTTTAGTGCATTCTTGGGTTGCTTCTACCTAACACATCTTGTTTCCTTGCATGCCATCTACAGTCTATGGCTTTATGTCCAAAATTATTGCAAGAATAACAAAACCCATAAAAAGGCTTTTGTTGATAGAGGTTACCTTTTCTTTGAAGGCTCTGTCATTGAGAAGGAAGGGTCCTTTGTTGGCGCTTCACGTTCCTTCTATGAAAGTTTGAATTACTTCCATGCACTCTTTTTCTCAACTACCTAGCTCTCTTTTGCTACTTTTCTTGTTGCTTCATCTTACCCTTCCATTGCTACCTTTTCTTCTTTTGTTGTTGCTGGTTTCCTTGTTGTGGTTGATGTCCAACAACCTCCTATCCTTTGTTGTTGTTGGAATATTTAACTCCCTTTACATGGGAATTTGACCCTTCAACATTCACAATCTTGGAGCTTGGTTTTTCCTTGAAACTCACACCATTCTTGATGAGAGGGGATATTTTCTTGCCAAGCATCTCATCCAGGACTTTATTTCTCCCTTCAAGCTTCTGATATTGAGACAACTCTAATTTTGACTTTTCTAAGTCATGTCTCAATGAGACTACCTCATTTTGTAGTCTCCCATAGTAAGCTTCCTTTTCACTCAGCTGATTGGTTAACATCCCATCAGTCTGCTAGCCTCTTCTTGTTGAGCATTTAGTTCAACTATTATTTTTATCATCCTTCCATTCTCAAGCTCATAAATTTCCAGTTACTCCTCTTGCTTGAGAGTTGCCTCTGATAGGTCCTTGATCTCATTTAGTGCAGAGATCAACTTCTTTCTAAAAAAATATCCTTTCATTTAGATCCTTTTCTTCACTATCAGATGTGCTAGTTGAGTTACCGCAGAGATCTAAGCCCATCTTTGTGTCCATGGATTCTTCCATAGGTCTAAGGGTTATCCCTTCATCATCACTACCTGGGGTATTCTCACTTACTCCTATGGATGAGCACACTCGGAATCTCTCGTCTTCCTCTGAGGATTCCGCTTTTGCTGTTGCTACTAAAGTGTATCTATCTTCATTACAATTACTAAATGCATATCTATATCTATCTTCTAATGATACACATGTACATCTAGATAATGAAGAACCTATCTCTCTGCGCGTATCACACAACAATAAATTACCTTCTAAGAAATAAGATCTCCCTTCCGAGACTTCTTCATCACCACCAAGGGTGTGATGAGAAACAACTTCTCCATGTTCTGGTTCACTATTAGAGCAACATGGATCCTCAACCTCTTCTTAAGCCACATGGATATCTCCATCATACAGACATTTCAATCTATCCAACACTTCCTTTGTTGACTCACAATGCCTCATTTTATCAGCATCCAACTTAGATAGACCCTTCATGATAATATTTTTGGCTTCTTCATTCTGCTCACTCTTTTCTCCATTCAATACAGAGAGACACCTATCAATATCCAAGGCCATTAAGTAGGTTACCATTCTGGCCTTTCAGAGTTCGTAATTGAGCCCATGGTATAATTCATTTAAGAATGGAACTCCATCTGCTATTAGACAAAATTTATTAGCCATTATTTCCCATTGATCTACGTTCTAGTGATTAAGCTATTCCTGAAGGAACATGGCTCTAATACCAATTGTTGGAAACAATGATAATACTGAGAGGGGGGGTGAATCAGTATTAAGGCTACTTTTAAAATTTTATGCCTATTTACTTTTCTTATTCAAGCTTGGCACCCATTCATATTGATCTGAATGTTGGGAAAACTTTTTAATGCTATGCAAGCTCCCTCATCATTATTAAAAAAGATGTGCTTAGGATCGTCTCAAATTAACCAAATGTGAGGAATTATATGTCAAGTGTTAAGTGTCTTTTATGAACAATTTATGAGGTTAATTAGTTGTTTAAAAACACATACAAAAAGTAAATGGCAGAGAAGTAAAAGAAAACTACTCATAACACAAAGCTGATACACGATGTCACCCCTCTTGGGCTACATCTCCTTGGACCTGCTTCAATGGCTAGGCCCTCTTTGGATTAATGGTAAATTCCGTGATTACATGAACTTGCAATGCTCTAATGTCTTAGCAACCTCCTCCATTGGATTCAAAAGACCAAAAAACCCCAAAAACGACTTTCCAAGCTCTGTAATTGGACTTCAACTGATCTAGGCTTGACCTCCTCTCCTGGTGGCCCTATGCTTCCTTAAAATTCAACGTAGAAAAATCACATACAGAAGTGCCTTTCTACATATGAAACATGTTCCATTGTGTTCATAGCATACAAATCATCTAGGAATGACTCTTTCTGAGATAAAATTGGTCGAAAACTGTGAAATGTATGGCCTCTTAAGTTTTCCCTAGGAAAACTCCACCAAATTTGGAGAAACTCCAATTAACCCCGCCAAATTTGGAGTAGTGCCGGATTTTTCAAACCTGCTAAAACCATCATCAACTTCTGCTAGCACCCTCCTTTTTTTTGTTGGTCGTATGGTGCCCATGGAACTGGTGCTGGTCCCCTTGGGCTGGCCCCTTACCTCCAAATTCGGTGCTTAAAATTTAAATATAAATGAAAACATTTATGGTTAAGTCCGATGGTTGTGGAATATCAATGGAGCACAGGGCTTGTGTAGGCAAGGTCACAAGTTCAACTACGCCGGCCTCCCGAATAACAGTTTACCTGACCTTTGAGAGGGCCCGTGGTGACCTTCGGGTTGCCACGTTTCAGCCTCTCATTGGTCCACCTCAAATGCTCTAGACCAATAATATGCTGACACTTGTCACAATGCGATTGAGCCACTAGTGGGAATAAAATTTTACTTGACCTTTGAGAGGGCATGTGTCAGCCTCTAGGCTTGCCACGTTTCAGTCTCTCATTGGTCCACCTCAAATGCCCGAGACCAATAATATGCCGACACTTGTCACAATGCGATTATGGATCAATCGCATGGTGACAAGTGTTGGCATATTATTGGTCTAGGGAATTTGAGGTGGACCAATGAGAAGTTGACACGTGGCAAGCCCAAAGGCTAACACATGGCAAGCCCAAAGGCCGCCACATGCCCCCTCAAAGATAGAGTAAAATGTTATTTGGGAGGCTGGCATAGTTGAACCTGCGACGTCGCCCACACAAGCCCCATGCTCCATCGCTATGCCACAACCATTGGACTTAGCCATAAACATTTTCATTTATATTTAAATTTTAAGTGTCGATGGTTTGGAGGTAAGCGACCAACCCAAGGGGACCAACCCTGGTTCCATGGACACCATACAACTAGCGCTGAACAGGAGGGTGCTAGCGGTAGTTGGTGGTGCTTTTAGTAGGTCTGAAAAATACGGAACTGCTCCAAATTTAGCGGGGTTAACTGGAGTTTCTCCAGATTTGGTGGAGCTTTCATAGGGAAAACTGAAGAGGCCATAAATTTTTCTGTTTTCGACCAATTTTGGCTCAGAATGTGTCATTCCTAGATGATTTGGATGCTCTGAACACAATGTAATAGGTTGTAGAGGCATAAAGACACTTATGTATGTGGTTTTTTTGCATTGAAGTTTAAGGAAACCTAGGGCCACCAAGAGAGGAGGTCAAGCCCAGATCAATTGAAGTCCAATTGTAGAGCTTGGAAAGTCATTTTTGGGTCTTTTGAATCCAATGGAGTAGGTTGCAAAGCCATTGGATCATTGAAGGTGCATGTAATCAGAGAATTGACCATTAATCTAAAGAGGGCCTAGCCATTGAAGCAAGTCCAAGGAGATGTAGCTCAAGAGGGGTGAACTCATTTATCAGCTTTGTGTTATGAGTTGTTGTGTTTTACTTCTATGCAATTTAATTGTTGTATATGTGTTTTTAAACAACTAGTTAACCTCGTAATTTGTTCATAAAAAACACTTAACACTTGACACATAATTCCTCACATTTTGGTTAATTTGAGACAATCATAAACATCTTTTTTAATACTGATGAGGGAGCTTGCATAGCATTAACAAGTTTTCCCAAAATTCAGATCAAGTTGGTATCAGAGCACTGTTATCTCATCTTAACCCTGAGATGGTTTTCCAAGGTTAGTTATAAAATTAGCTATTGGTTTTGTATTTGTGTAAGGAGAATTTAACTATGTGCAAGTTTATGTGTGAAAGTTGAAGAAGGGAGATGGTTTGAGATGCTTCTTTGTTGAGAAAATTTTTGAATATTTGTGAAGTTTTTTGATGCATTACAAGTGTGATGGAAGCTTCAACAAGTGATGTTTCTAATCCATCTTCCTTAGCAAGAATCTTTGATTTAGAGATGTTGCAAGAGCTTATCATCATGAGAGATATTGTGCAAGAGATGAATGAAGATAGGAAGGAGAACACTATACTTCAAGAGGAGTTGATGGTCATGAAGGAGGAGAAGCAAGAGCTTCTTGAAAAGATGCATGAGATGGAGATTCAACTCCATGATGCCAAGGAAAATGTAGCCAATTATGTGCATGAAAATAAGGTATGCAATTCAAGTTTATATTCAATTTCCTCTCAAAATGAATGTTTTTGTGCTTTTGAAAGACACAATAGAGGAATAGGGTCCAAATTATTGATGAATATGGGTTATGAAGGTAAAGGGTTAGGAAAACATGCATAAGGCATAGTTGAGACAATTGTTGTTGAGGAAAGGCCTAGGTATTTGGGTCTTGGTTATGGACAACATGATGGAGAATGCTCCAAAGCCAAGGAAGCACATGAAGGTGTTCCAAGAAGGATTTTCATTACATGTTCATTTCCTCAAGCTTGTGAAGTTTGTGTTCATGAGGAATGCAAAAGCTTTATACCCACTTTGCAAGAAGATGCTCATAAGCATGCAACCAGTGGAAATGGAAAACAAGAGGATGTTGAAAGATCTAAGGTCATTGAAACCATTGTTGGTATTCCAAAGAGAGCCACTGCCTCATCAAATTCACCTCTTCAAGAAGGTGACAAAGGTGAATGTGAAAGGTATAAATCTGCCTTTAATCAACTTTCTTTTGATTATGATAAACATGGTAAATATCTAAATAAGATTTGGAGAAAATTTACATGTTCCTTTTGTGGTTTGAATAACCATATTGTTTCGAGGTGTTGGAAGAGGATAGCCATATACAAGAAACTTTCAAAACAAAAGAGATAGAAATCCAAAGGTCCACTGGATAATGGAAACCATGTTGAAAAGAAGATGCAATTATTTTGCACTCATTGCCATAAGCAAGGTCATCTTGTAGACAAGTGTTGGACTTTGCATCCAACAAGTCATCCACAACATTTAAAGGAGGTGGAGAGAGATTTTGGCAAGAATGGAAAGGAGGATTCCATAATTGATGTGGGTTAGGATGATACACATGATGAAGTTAGTTGAAAGAAGCGCCATTGAAATGGTTTGGAAAGAGATGGTTAGATTTATTAACTAATTAAGGCCTTGCATTTCTTTTGATAATTGATGCAAATATTGCCTTATTGATGCATTTCCTTGTTATTTGGATGTATTTCTTTTCTCCTAAAAGTATGTTGCATATTGCATGAAGCAAGATGTTGGAAAAGTAGAGTTATGTTGACTCACTTAGATGTAGCAAATATGGAAATTTGCAACTATAAATTTGCATGCATGTTGCATTCTTGAACTTGCATGTTTATGCCAGGAAGGTGTTCAAAAGTGGAGTATGTTGACTCACTTTATTGCAGCAAATTTGGTCATTTTAGCTCTTTAAGTACTCGTACATACCAATGGGATTCTTGTACTTGTGAGAGAGTTGAGAATTGTTATATATGCATGATAGTTTGTGTGTGTGAACAATGGATTTTTTTTATAGTTTCATTATGCTTGAACATGCATGAGTGATTGACTTGTGTTGGTTGATTGCTTTGTTAACATGTATGTTGTCAACTTGAGAATGTTGATCATTTGCACATGCATGAGTGTCAGTTTGTGTGGTCAATTGATTGTTACATATATGTTATATCGACTGGGAAGAGTTGATTTTTGTCTCCAAAGACAAAAGGGAGATGTGACGAATTGTTTCATAAGAATGTGGAATTCTTGTTGTAAATCATCAAGTTGTTGTAAATTTTTTTGCTTGAATTGAAAGTCAGTTGTTTGAAGAAGCATGTTTTTTTGACTTGTGTTTAGTCGATGGTTTATACACCAAGATGTAAGAGTATATGGTGATGTTCACATGATGTGACATTTTTTTCTTTGAAGAAGCAAAAGGAAGAGGTCGTCAAGTTATATTCTTGCATGAGTGTTTGTCAAGATCAATGGTGTTTCTTGTGACAAGATGTCGCAGGATTTTGGAAGGTCCACACTTGAGCAAGAGGCTCATGATTAGCCTTCATTCTCAAATCATGAAATAAGAAGCACGTTAATACTAGAGGATGATGGAATCAAGAAGCGAAAGTGGACAAAACTACCAAAAACAATTACAACGATTGTAGACCATTTGATGTGTTGACGCCAAGAAGCAAAAGAGATGGCGAATGCATTCTTCCAGATGTGGAATTTGGAACAATGGAGGTAAAATAATGGTAATTTATTTTCTTGTTATTATTGATATTGGAACTCATGGTTGTAGTTTACTCAGATGGGCTTAACTTGGAAAATTGGTTTCCAAGGAGAAGCTTGCATCGAATGCATGCGTTGCAAAGGAGGAACCTGATTCTTAGTGGGAAGGCCATCCAAGCACTGAGGGATCACTTTGGTACAGCAGGGAGTTTAATTGGCGAGCAGCCAACAAGTGTTGGATTGGGTCAGTAGCGAAAGGAGAACATTGGTTGAAGTGCTAAGCCATTTGCAAGGCAAGGCATGTCTGTGAACCCAAGTAGTTGTCATGGACATTTTTCCAATTAGAATCAATTGATGGAACTTGGGAAGGAGAGTATTATTCAGCTCTCATCAGGTAACCAAATTTTGAGGGTCCAAAAGCTTGTTTGTGGGAAGGAGTGATCAGAATCTAGATTAGTGGCAAAAATTTGCTCAAAAATCAAAGTTCTCATAATCAATCAAAAATTGAATGATTGTGTCTATCTCGATGATACGATTCCAATGCAACTCGTTTCACTCAAAACAGAGTTCGTATGAGAAAGATAGAGACTTCTGTCCATTTTGTCAAACATGGAAAATTTTGGGTACAACATTGACTGGGATGTTGAATGGGTTGTACAGATGCCTAGTCAGCATCCCAGTTAGTCCTGTACCCAAAATTTTCCCCGTTTGACAAAATGGACAGAAGTCTCTATCTTTCTCATACGAACTCTGTTTTGAGTGAAACGAGTTGCGTTAGGATCATACCACTAAGACAGAGGTATTCGTTCAGTTTTTGAGCAATTCAAGCACTTTGATTTTTGAGCAAATTTTTTCCCCTAATCCATATTCCGATCACATATAATCAGCAAAAATATTTAATATGGTAGCAACATGAAATCAACATACAAGCATACACACCATGAGTATCATACACATGAGACACAAGGCTTTTACGTGGAAACCCTTTTGGGAAAAAACCACAAAAGCTTGTTGTTGTTATTGATGTAAATAAGATCACCTACTTTATTACATTTGTTAGTGCCTAAATCTACCTCAGGCTAAAGGAAGGCAGGTCTAGAGTAACATCAAACCACACTTAACCTAGTAGCTAGCCCTACCAGGTCGGGAGAGGGCTCTCTCCTTGTCAATCTCAATTATAATTTGGAAACTATGGCTTGAGATGACAAAAATGAAATGCTGATTTTAGGCTAGGTATATTAGGTTAGAGGATTTTGATTGATTTTGATAGTTGGTTGCTGGATCAAATGAAGAAGGCAACTTTGGGTCCGGGAAATCAACTCAGATTTGCAGGATGTTCTATGGGGCGAGGTAGGTAGGTGTTTTGGCACTTTGAATTGAGTGTGATGATAATTATAAGACAAGTGAGGAGTTGGGGAGGGCATGCAAAGTTCATGAGTCCTCCTCAAACAACATAAAACATTAAAAATTAAATGTATCCTCAAGGCAGAGAACTAAATATCAATGGATTCTACCTATTTATCTTGATTCATTTAGTTATGAAGAAAGACATAGATTCAATATACACATAAGAGAAACTAAATAACAAAGGAGGAAACAATGTCAAGACACATTACCACAAGAATCCCACAAAATGCTGAAAACCCTAGTTCATTTCCTTGCCAAATTGCAGAAGTGATTTACAATGAAGCTCAAAGCATCCACAAGAGTCCAACCATTACAAATGAATCAAAAAGTACATGATATAGGAAAGGAAACTACTCAAGCTAGCTATCATGGTCGAATCCATGAGAAAATGGGTGGCTTCAACCATATCTAAACTAAGAACAGGAATATAGGCAGTGGAACAACTTGCCTCTAAAAACAAGGAAACCATTTCATGCAGTACAAAACAACCTTTGACTTGATGTTTCTACCCTATTAAGTGTTTTACATCCATAATTACATCATGTTACATCATTAATCATGCTAATTTCACCAAGAGAGCAAGAAAAAGTCAACTGTAGAGAAAACTAGCGAAATCTGGAAAATCGGGCAAAACTGGCAAAATTCATCCTATGCGCAGCGCCACTAATCCTATGTGCAACGCTTTTTCTAGGCCAATTTTGGAAGGCTTCCCAGAGTCCAAATCAGGTGTACGATAGCTCGTTGGAAAGATTGATGAGTCTACTTTCTGGAACAACTTGAATTGCTAAATTTGGAGTCCATTTGCCCCTCAAAAATTGATTCTCCCAAGACTGCTTCCCGTGTGGCAAAAAAGTGGCAGAGAGGGCACTTTTTAGGTGTTTTTTTTCCTTTTGGAGACCTAGAACTTGTCCAAAATTCTCATCTATTTCTAAGCTTCCATATTTTTCCATGTTGATTCCAAAAATATAAACTTTTTTGCAAGAAAGTGTCCCCAACAAAAGCGCAAAAACCCTATTTTTTACATTAAAAATTTCAAAATTGACAAAAATTTCTCCAAATTTCTTGAAATTTGGCATGATTGACCCTTGTTAAGTGCTTTGATGAGCCAATTATGCTTCAGCCAAGATCTTGAGTTTATCTTGCTCTTTCTTGCTCCTCAAATCTCTTTTTAGCTTAGCCTTAAGCCTCTTCATCATACTATCAACATACTGCCCTTTGTTCCACTATTCACCAACATTTGGAATGCCTATTGCTTTTGAAATGGTGGCAGGTGACAAGGTGAAGGAGACACCAGCAAGGTTCACTTGGCCATTATGTAGATGAGTGACAAACAACCAGGCAAGCTCATGATGAAATTTCACCCTCTCTACCATTTCACAAAACTGATAACAAGACTGGTGTTTAAAGTAAGTTACAGCAAGAGGGCAAGCAAGTAATTCTGTAAGAGTAGTGGGCTCCTCCTAGATGATCTTTCCTCCTTTTTGTGGCTTTCTTGGTACATGAGCTTCCCTAGAAGAATCACTGAGAGTTTCCTCTTCCCTCTTATAATCTGAATCTGTCTCCATGCTTATGAATTTGAAGTGAAAGTAGATGAGTATGAAGAGATTTTAAAATATGAGGTGAGTATGTATATAGGAAGTGAATGCTAGGAGGAGGGGTTCCTTTTTGGGAAATGTGGGGAGTGAATGGTATTATGAATGTGGATGAGGAGTTTGATAATGAAGTGGATGTGGTGGAGGAGTAGGATGTGGGAGTTAGGGTTTGGGAATAGGGTATAGGGCTAGGGTTTGGTGAATGGGAGTGGGGTTTAGGGAGTGAATGTTGGTGATTTAGGGAGGGGGAATGGGATTTGCCAAGCTCAACATGAATGAAGTGAGAAGGAAGAGCAATGAGCTTTAAAAACTTGCAAGAGAGGATTTAGGAATTGGCTAGGGTTTGTGGGAAAATGGGGATCTTGAGGGATATCAATGATGGGAAGTGTTTAATAAGGTACATTAAGGATAGGGGAAGGTGTATGAGCATCAAAACCCTACAAGAGAAATTACCTTCAAAACCCTAGGAGAGGGAAATGAGTCTTACCCAAGCACAACTGAAACACGAACAAGGTGTAAAATGACCCATTGGAACCTGAAATGATGATGACAACTATCTGAATGATGGTACACTCATATGAATGGTGACATGGACCGACATTTGGAAAACTTTGGAAGGAGTGAGAACAAACCCTAGACCTAATACCTAATGACCAAATTTTACTTGAAGACTACTGAAATGACAAAATTTGACTTTGACACCTTAAAATCATTTTGTAAGAGCAGATTTGATCACTAGTGGAAGGTTTCAAAGGCTGACACTAACAACATCAATCTATTTTCTGAGTACACACTCACAGGAAGCACCAACTCCCTTTGATTGCTTGCTAGCACCGACTAGTAGGAAGCACCAACATCCTCTTTTTGTCAACATCTATCCAGCTTATCAAAAGCACCATGTGAGGAACCAAACTCACGTATTTGTTGCAAGCACCAACTTGCAACTCCTTGGATTTTTGCAAGCCAATTTGCAGGAGGCACCAACCCCCAACCCTTCTCAAGCACCCACTAGAAATGGAAGAACCAACTTCCTGTATGCAGGCACCAACCCACACTCAAATAGGAACTGAATGTTCTTTGTAATTTGGCAGCCACTATGCCTGATAACAGCTTTGTTTTATCTGCTCACTCTATAGTAGCCCATTGATTTGCTCAGCAAAAGTCACTCATCCAATTCCACACATCTTTGTCTCTTCTCTTCATTGGCATGCACTCATCTCTCAGCCTCTTTCTCTCCACAACATAGACTCAGCTCTCGGCTTTCTTTCTCTGCACAAGCACCTTTGACCTTTCTCGCAGCATAGGCACTTTCGCTTTAACTCACAAAGCACACATGAAACTTCCACCTTACATACAATGCACATGAAACTTTTGCCTATACTCATAGAGCACATGAAACTTACGCCTTCACTCATAGCACCGCAACTCTTGGGGTCTCTTACTCTACATAGGCATTCACAGCCTTTCTCTGCAGAACTAGCTCTCTCTCTCAGCCTTACACAACAGTGCACTCACTCAGATATTTTCCACTTAGCTCTTTGGAAACTATGTTGATTTCCCCATATTTCTCATATGTGCTCCTAGTTTTTATTCATCTGATGCCCACTAATCGATGTTTCCACTCTATCCTATATTCAAACTGCATGAGTGTACCTCGACATGGCCCTTCCATTCTGATGTCTCGTCTTACTTGGTTTATGCCATTGCATTAACCATGAGATTGGGAACCTGACTATTTCTGCATACTAAGAATGAATTCTCAGTCCACCTGCACACTCCAACTAGGCACAATTCGCTCTGTGGACAACACTCCTATCACTGAGGCTCTCCATGCTTATTTATAGTTTTGCACAACTTGGTTTTACTTTGGCATGGCTTCTTTGTGGAACATTTTCCTTAGTGCCTTGTCTTAGAGTTTTTTTTCTGATCCATCTGACTCCATGAACCAACTCCGTTGATTTGCATTTGTTCTATGGTAGCTAACCCATTCATCTAGTTAACTCACTGAGTTGTGCATCAGAGCACACAAATATCTTGTCTCACCACAAGGTAGACCCAACACTCTTTCCCGAAGATCGGGGTCCTTGCCGTCTTGACCCATCGATATTTGACAGTCGTCATTAATCCTGAGACCAACTACTCTGTTGTCGCATTCAATCTCACAGCTGTCGACCCATACACCTTTAACTCTTTGTATTGCGCTATCGAAGAAATTCCATATCGCAATATTCACAGTGGTGCAATATTCTAATATTTCGACTATCAACCTCTAATATGACTAGCTCCTTCTGCTTAGCCCTTCCTGCACTTCTCACCATAGGATCGAAGGTCATGACCTGTTGCTTAGCCTTGAGGTGCTAAAGCATTTTTTAATCATGTCGGGGGCTATTTTTCCTTTGTTAAGTTCTTAACGCCCTTGGTTCTTTAAGTTATTCTTGACCATGCACTTGCCAAATATCAGATCTTCTCTCATCAGAAGTTTCGAATCAAGGATTTAACTTTGGAGCTGTGATACTCCCACTTCTGATATAGCCCATAGTTCTTGGTGCTCGACCCCAGCTCCGCGTTTCTCATCATAGAACCACTACCTGTGACCTATAGCTTAGCATTAAGGTGTTAAGCCTTGAGACTTTGTCGGGGGTCTTTCTCCCTTTGTTAGCAGCTCCTTGCCTTTGGTCCATTAAGCTCTTATGACTAGCCCATATCGAAAGCCCGCTATATCGGATCTTTTCAACACTTGATCTGTTATAGAGTTCCACATCTTCAATCCTCCTATCGCCAACTTCCGATATGATGTCATCACTGCCACATGGAAAATCCTTAGAGGTGATATGTGTCACCCGTTTATTGCCCATTAGGCCACCCAATATGGTTGAATATGCCTACCATGTGTCCTTTCATACTGCCATGTCATGCTAATCTCAGCTTCCACTATACATTATCGAAGCCAATCATACCCTGCCATGTGTCCTTATCGGAGACAATCACATGTTTCCATGTGTCCTTATCGGAGCCAATCACATGCGACCATGTCTCCTGCTAGAGGAGAGAGGGAATGGCTCGCCCACCTTTGGTTTTGTGATGAAATCCTTTTTTTAATCCTTTATTGGTGTTCCCAGTGGTTTTTAACACTATCAACACTTTACCCATGTAGAAAATTTTTAAAGGTTCTCACGTTCAGAAGTTCCGATTCTCCGATCGCTGATATGCCTAATGCTCTGATGTGCTGATCTCCTCCAAGATATGATGTTGCGACTGCCGATCTCTGATGTCTTTGGACCTCCGATATGTGATGCACCGATATGATTGATGCTCTAATGTTTCGATGCACTGGTATGCCTGACCTCTAATAGGTGACCATCGATATGGTTGATGCTTTGATGTTGCGATCACCGATATGGCTAATGTGTTGATATTCCAATCTCTAATATGCTGGTCCTCTGATATTCCAACCTTCTTAGGATGTCAAGTCCCTGGTCATTTGCAAGCCATAACTTTTGAACTAGGAATCCATTTCTGGACTTCCGCATATCATTGGAAAGTACTTCTAGTTAACTTTCCAATGCAGAGGGTCCGATGTAGGCTTTGATCCCATCTACTACCTCTAATATGGATCCAAAATATCTGCCATTGTTTTGCGCCTTGACTCTCTGGACAGTTGAAATCACAACCACTAAGGTGATCCTCTACATGAAACCTACAACTACCATGGACTTCCTCCTAGTCCATCACTGTACTAATCAGTTTATGAATTCTCCAATAAGCCTACTACTGTGATGATTCCTTACATGAAGCCTATAGCTACCATGAGATTCCTCTTGGGGCATCACTACCAACATCTGTTGCGCCAGGCATCTGAGATAGTCTGGTTGACATCAATGCCAACAATCCTGCCAATAGTTAGCCAATGATAACTTCCCAACACATCTCCCAACATGATTGTTTTAATCAATGCAAAACCACTTGCATATGCCTTCATTAGGCCATTGGCCATCCAGACAATGCCAATTGTCCAACAATTGTTACTGCTTCCGGCCCTATCAGATTTGGAACCATTGTTCCATCTTTCTTTCCTCCTCCATCTAATATTATTTCTTGTGGATTCTAATTGACCTCAGGTGTGGGATTACCCCATTTTCTTTCATCCTCTTCCTCTGAGAGATGTTGCTCTAGAAACTGCCATCCCTTAGGCCTTTTTGCTTCTTTCTTTTTCTTGCTTGAATCTTTCTTTGCTTGGGGGAATTAATTTTATAAATAAACTATTTGCAGACAAATTGGACATGTAAATGGCATATTTTCAAAATCTAAAAATTGGGTCCAACACTTTTTATCATGTAACAAAGGAATGCGGTTGGGTAAACATTTACTAAGGTCTACCTCCAAAAAAATTTTGGTACAAGTAAAAATTGCTTCTTATGTTCTCTTTGTATCTATCTTTATGTACTTACCCAACTTATTTCCAATTTATTCTAGTACTTTATGATGCCAAAATTGGAGAGGGAGATTATGCAATCTGATCCACACTGGAATTTTAGATATCACCATAGTATTGGCATAAATATTTAGCAACCATGGGGTTATAAAAAGACTCACGTATCCCTAAAACCATGACCCCTCTCTCAAGACCAAATCCATATCCTTGTGTGTCTCAAATTTAACAATGAAAATAACTTGGGAAAAAATATGAATATCACAATTTACTGTCCAAGTATGAAAAACCCATTGAAAAATATGCATTGATTTTGGCTAGAAGCCATTAAATTTGCATATAATTTCCTGAGAATGGAAGTTTTCACTAACAACATTTACCTATGAAAAAACTATTGCCATTTACGGGACCTAATCCAGTTGTTCCACAATGTAGGGCCAAAAAGATTAAGATTCTAATATAATTTGACTAGACCTTCCATCTTCCTTTGAAAGGCATCTTGAAAGATGCAGGTTCGTCAGATTTCTTAAGCAAACCCCTCCTCAACCTCATATTGATAATGATAGAGGAGCTTCATTCTATGCCATAGTCATGAAGCAACAAACCATCTTCTAGATATATACTCGTGAAGATCAAGATTTCAAAGTCCATTGGAATACTTGATCATTTTGGAATCCATCTTTAGATATTGCACCAAAAGGTCCTCCTAAGCCTCAATGAGGACCAATATTCCTTCTGGAGTTTGCGCAAAAATTTGGAAAGATGCTCCCTCGCCCAACACACATGCTTGCCTTTCTTCAACATGATCTGTCTATATTTGGTTTATCGAGCCCAAATATGATCTTGTAAAGTGGCTTTCATCCAGATATATCGATGGATAAAGTTGATATGCTGCACTTAAGGACAAATCCATCTTATCAAAGGGAATTTGTGTCATATCTAAGGACATTGTGCTTATATCTATGCAAAAAATTGGTTTGTTGGGCGAGAGACTGCCCTGAACATCAATATATTTCAGGAAAGAGATTGCATCTTCGAGAAATATTGTTCTTGTGCGAAAAAAATTCAAAGAGTTCACCACAAAGGCCATATCCTCTTCACGCATGGGCAAAAATCACAAAAGTAAAATTATTGGCTCCCCTTTTGCACTTGCAGGATCGCTCTGGTCCTTGTTACTTGTACAATTCCATGCCTTCACTCTCGTCCTTGCAAAGGGAAGCCCCTCCCTCCATGTGCACAGAGAGAGCCCGTGTTCATTTTTGGCTTTTCCACTTAGCAGCAAACTCGTAAAAACCTATTTCTCCCCTCCTCTAGGCCTTGCGAACAAAGCTAATGGCCACCCATTTCTTAGATCGCCTCCCTCTCTCACGAGCCTATACGCCTCAGCGATGGTGAAGGTTCCTAATGTGTGAACCCTAACACAAACAACCATTTCCTCTCTATCAAATTGCTACTTCCAGGTTGATCTTATTTCAATATAGTGAGATATATGAGCATTCTCAAATGAATTGATTCTATTTCATTATTTCTTTTTGTGAACTTAACCATGAATATTTTATTGGTTAAAAAACCTTTATCCAAAGGACATGGTAATTATACATCATACATAAATTACAATCTTATTAAGCTTTCTTTAAAAGATATGGATCCAAGATCTAGAGCCCTCTTATATTATACCATTTCTTTACATATATACTCCCTTGAGAAGAGAAAGTTGTTCAAAATTTATCCACTGGTATACTCTCCAAATATACCCAAAAAAAAAAAAAAAAAAATTATAGTTCATCGTGACATTCAAATATGATGATTTGGAGGAAACTCATCCTATTGTTAGTTTTTTTTTTTATTTGGTCCTTCAGTTCCATGATGTCATTTGATTCCTCCACATTGACCCACTCTTCTTGCATATTTCTTTCATGTATCATATCCACTCTTAAACTTCTGAGAGGAAGAAACTCATCTTTGAAGCATTAACTTTCCTCTTGCAAAAGAGTCATGAGCCCCATGATTACATCCATGCTAGAAAATAACTAATTGAGTTTAACATTGAGGAAGTTTACTTCATCCTGCAAAGTATCAATATGCCTGAGGGTCTCTTTAAATGAAGAGTGAGAACAATTTGAAAAGGAAACCCCCTAGTTGATTACGCAACATCCTCCATAAATTTGAACACCCCACTACCTCCACTAGAGTAAAACATGATTCAATAAGTTTTAATATTAATATTTTGCTAACCTCACATATTTGACGTGCCTATTTACATTGGTATCATAATGACTAATGTTTAAATAATATATCATTTTTTTAACAGACAAATATGCATATATTACATATGAGAAACATAAATGTTCATCATATATATTCTATTACATCAAAGTTCATCGTATCACTTGTGGGAATTGAATTTGGGTAGGGAGATTCTCAATCATTCCTCCAAACCACCTACGATAAACCCAATTGATAACAAATTTATCTAATTACATTACATTAAAATATGATTAATAAAAAATAATAATATATAATTATATGGTATTACATTTATTTATTATTAATATATGATTACGTGATTGTAAGATGATATTTTAAAAGTTAATTAAGTTTATTTGCTTATTAAAAGGAATGATTAATATTCTTTCATTTAGATTCAATTTTGGCAAGTTATATAATGAATTTTATTATAATGATTTATGGTATTGTTGTTGATTGTAAATAGTCCCTCGAAACATGTATGTTTCTGAAAATAAAAATGATACTTTAAAAATTATATAGAAATATTAATATAGTGAAATAATAAACATTTTCAAATAAATAGAATTTATTGGATGATTTTTATTTTATTTTATTTTATATATTAAAATATAAGTAAAAAATCAAAATTTTAAACATAATTTAAAAAATTAATATATTATTATTGTTAAATAAATGATTATATAATTTATATTTTTATATATAAATAATTAACTTAGAGAGACAATGGACGTTCCAAATCTCTCTCTCTCTCTCTCTCTCTCTCTCTCTCTCTCTCTCTCTCTCTCTCTATATATATATATATATAATATATATATTATATATATATAAGCAGTCTTTGTATTGTAATAGAGAATATTTAAATAAATTTAGTGAAATTACTATCTATGGCTTTCCATTTTGGAATCTAGACTGGAAGTAATAAAGCAGAGAGTCAAGAACTAGAAAAATTAAAGTAGAGTACACGAAAAATAGAGACCAAAACAGTTTGATGCCCCACTCAGGGGTAGACTGACAACAAGAGACACAAATTCATCATTGAGTTGTTCGAAGGTATTTTCTTCTTTTTTTCTTGTGAAGGTCAATCCATCTTGAGAAATTTTGGGGAGCAGATGACGTGGAGATAATGATTGCATTTCCTTAAGGCATTTCCGTTTCTAGAGTATTTGCAACAATGGTTTCTTCTTTATCACTATATGAGTGATTTGATTCATTAAGACATTTATGTCTTCTCATGAAAAAATCCAGGATCATAATTGTATTTCTCTCTTTTCCATTTGAGTGGTGAAGCGGGACGAGGAATCACAGGATTTGTGGGATGTGTTGGTGCAGTTGGGGGGCTAAGGTAAGGTAGAAGGACTAGATCTGGCTACAATTTTTTTGTTGTTGTATGTTATCTTGCTTAGGAGTTGAGGAATTCTTATATCGTCATCCTCAATTCGTTTTGTTGGCATTAAGGGGATGAAAATTCCCTTGAGAAGAAGGGAAAACATTATAGTTATGACTTGGCTATTGACAAGACCTACAATGGAAAGTTGTGTTTTCATAATCCATCGACTATAAAAAGTACCATTCTAATTGATAAAGGTTACAACATAGATGTGTCCAAAGGTTACAACACCCCTCTCAATATTATTTGTATCTATCTTAATAAAGTAGCTTGAAGAGTTTCCTATAAAAGCTAATACATTCAAAGTTAACAAATGAATGAGAGTATTAGGAAGTATTACCCAAACTAGAGCGGCCAGAGTTTTCATGGACAAAGGGTTTAATCCATGAAATCATTACTGAAAAGAGAGCCCAGAAAGGCCCTAAAATCAGGGTCCTCGATAAAAAAATATTTATAGTCCTCTCGGTTTTTGAAAAAAAAACCACAAGGAATCCCTTTGAATAAAAAATACAGATCCTTATTAAGGGACCGTGTTTGATGCCCCAATTTCTAGAGAGCAAATTTTGATGGCTAGAGCCCATTAAAACAACATATTATGGCATTTTGCTCATAAGATACGCTAAAAAGATCAGATCAAGGGTCTTCCACCTATAGTTCTGGGATATCTTTCACTTGTTTTAAAATGAAGGTTATCCCTAAGAGATCTTTGGGATTCAGTTGATAGAGCCCTAGATTTAGAGCATCCTTAAAGGATTGTGGTTTATAGGAAGAGGGTTCACCCCAGCCATTGGCTCCTCCACTCAATCTTGAAAATAAGAGGATTAAGGCATCTATAACACAACCCTAATATCCCTAGCCCCTACTAAGGGTAGAAGGAGGCAGTTACTATAATGAATCGACCTCTAAAGCCTAGTTATGGAAAGGGGGTCTTAATTTTTTTATCTTTTTCAAATTCCTCAAAACTCAAAATGGCTAACATTGTTGCATTTGTCCATCGATATTTTTCCAATGATATAAATTTTGTCTCAATATCAATCATTTTAGGCCCATGTGGTCCCCACATGGCTACCCAAGTTAGCCATATCACCACCATGTGGCAACTCCAACCCATCTTCCAACCCGATCATGTCAGGTCACGTTCTCCCCTTTCCATGGTTTGCAAAATGTGCATATGTATATTATAATACAAAGGGAGGAACCCCTTCCAAATGTACATAAGAAGTAAGTGAGCCCCTTGATTACCACCTTACCCTAGGAATAAAATCCTAGCGGTATACTTTTCATTCCCTTGTCGAAATTGTTGGGGAAGATATTTCAGAGTTACATGGATCCCTCATGGGCCTGCCTCTAATGTGTCCCAACACTAATCGATAGAACTACATGCTCAGCTCTACCCTTGCCACATCTTCTCAATCCTTTCCTTTCCTTACAATGTGTTCATAATTTCCAGGGTGATGTGGATAGCCAACGAGGCTTCTACGTCCACTAGCCCTCCTAGCCATGTCCTCTTAGAAATTAACACCCGAGATTTTATCACTCTACCTCTTTTGAAATCTTCAGGATTGAGATGTCAAGGTTACATGGAAGTTGCATCATCATACTGCCACATCACTCCGTCAGAATATGCTCTAGCTAATCACATGGAGCTTGTTCCCCTTCCTCCTACAAATTGCATTTCTCTACCTTACAGTTGGGAATGTGGACTCCATCACTACCACATCACCCTTTTAATAAAATCCCTGCGGAATTGCACCCAGATCCATGATAAATCGCCAGGGTAGAGGTGTCAAGGTGATGTCATCAACCTTCATTTTTGGGTTGACATCACACCATCCACATGGCTCCACTCCAATAGTGTCATGTGCCACTCATCTATAGGCCACTTGGCTCGACCAAAGCCCTAATTTCAGGTGGCACATGTCTTGCCTTTCAGGTCGCCACATCACCCTAAAGCCACATCACTTGGCACACTAGACATGGATCCCACCAATCTTCCATTGTATGGTAAAACACATATTCACGTTATAATTTCACTTGGGGTCCTCTTCCATTATTACACTGAATGAGTCAACCACTGACCCCATTGCGCCATTTCTTCCTTGCAGATAGATATTGGTGAAACGATCCTTGAATCCCTTTGAAATCTCTAGGGAAATACCTCTAGGTTTATGTGGATGATTCTAATAATTCATGAACGTCCAATGACTCAAAGATCATCTGCTCGTGCACCCTTGGTCATGGCACTTAGCCCTATGGTTCGATAGGTTTTCCACTCTTTTAACCCCGGTCAATTGAGTTTCAACCCCACTCTCAGCACTTGGTCATATCGCATGTTCACATGGCATGTAAGGAACGAGCCTTCTTGCTCCTCCGAGCCTTGAACTTCTAGCCCCTGACACATACATGCATATGTGTATGCTTGGGGCTTCCTAAGCCCCTACCTCCCCGCACTTGGTTACAATTCCATTCATATGTGTGATATATCACCTATGTTAAGCTCATTTGAGCTTCAACCTAGTCTAGCCTTATATACATATATATAATACACTATCAATCCTAGGCTTTAACATGGCTTGGCGCAACCCGTTCGATGCAAACACATACATATATTAGCATAACATATGTAATATACTTCCAACTATCTCTCTTGGTATTATAAAGGCTTTGACCCATCCTATATATATATAATATATATATATATAATATATATATATATATATATATATATATATATCTGATTTATAATCATATAGACGTTATCCTTATTGAGCTTAACATTAATAAAACAAGGCTTAATAATCAATCCTTTAATTATGAAATAAATACGACAAAGATATATTCCCCCATTCATACTTAAGCTCAGTGGACCAATTTGAGGCCCATAATAGTACAAAGATCTACATGTATCTTGGATTGATAATAAATAGAGAAGAATCTCAAGAATGCATACAAGAATCCATTCATTTACTCAGGAATCTGACAGGAAAATCAACATTCCTTAAGTATGCAAGAAATCACATTCCATATTAAATCACAAGCATACCTAACACATTAAATCAATACCAAAACAGGGAATCACATTCCACAAGCATGCATGAAATCACATTCCATAACATACAATAAACATTGGACCCGTGCATTGAAACAATACCAAAACAAGCCTTAAGCCCACACATTTAACACCTGCTTGGCATTCAAGGTACAAAGCTGGAGTATACTTATTTGATTAAATGTATTCAACAACTAAGATTGGGACTTCAAATTTCCACCCAACCATAGACAAGTTGCAACCAAATCTTTCTTGGAGTTGTCACCCCCGAGCCAAATTCTAGAGCTTGAGGTAGAGTGCTTTCAGAGGAATTGGAAACCCATATTATCAGTTGAAACAAGGTGTCTCAAGGCTACCTTGCCTCTAGCCACTAGCTATAAAAAATAAAATAAACACTGTGAACCACTTCACTCACATACATCCATTATCCACTCAGGGGATTAAACCAATATCATTAGTTGAAAAGGTGTCTCAAGGCCACACAACCTTCACCCACTAGTTATTTAACAATTTCACCTCAAGCAAAGAACACTTTATTTTAGACAGAGGGACTTTTTTTCCCCTTGGAAAAATCGTGATTTTCATTAGTAAAGGAAAATTACATATTGTAGATGAAAAAAATCATATGTTGTATATGAGGAAGAATGCCTATCAAGTAAGAGGTATAAAAAATAGTGTAGTGTACTCCATGCAGGGAGGCACTGTGCTTCAGCAATAGTTTAGAAAAAACTCTACGCAGAGAGTATTATATGACTGTCATTGTGCATCTCTGATAAATTAAAAGAGCAATAATATTATTTACATAATAAAATTTAAGCAGGCTCCAGCTAAGCCAGTTAGTCTATTAGGTCCATGAAAGGTTGATGGTAATATTGATAGTGTGCACCATTCCTCTACTCCTGGATCAGCCAAGTGACGAGAGGCCTGAATGCAACTTCCTTGGATAGTAAATTGACAAATGAGTTGTATTCCCTATATATATGATGATAGAAAAAAATATAAAAAAGAGTGATGAGTCGATGAGTCTCGTCCAAAATAGGTCTGAGAGTATAAGCAGAGCAATTATAATTTTTATTGATCCAATTGCAAACAATTTTTGAATCCCCAAATAATTGGAGATTCCTGCAATGTTTTTCCAAAGTATATTATATGAGATATTTGACTGTAATTATTTTAGCAAAAAAAATTTTGCCCCTCCCCAGGCCCATTTGGATATGGAAGTGATGAGATTCGGAAAGGTACAAAATCATTCCACCCCCACAGCCATCTTCCTGAGCTGAACCATCGAAATATGCCCATGGATGAGAGTGATTGATGTTCTCAGGGATAATGTGTCTAGGATTAGCGTTTTCCTCTTCATCTGGTATGGTATGATAGTCTGTCAGAGTGCGAGCAGTGATGGAGGGCCAACGTGGAGCAATGTCTTGGAAAATGTATCGGTTGCGGGCTATCCATATTGTCCAGCAGATGAAAAGAGGAAGGTTCCTAGCTTTTGTCAGTGAAGCAAATGTCCATGATGAGGTGCAAGCCTCCTTTACAATCAGACCCTGCCAACGGCATTGGGTGGGAATAGTCAAAAGAATAGAGTTCCAAATCTCCTTAGAGATCGGGCATGCAAGAAAGAGATGGTTTGTATCTTCGGTGTTGTTCTTGCACATACAATGCCAGAAAGGTCCATGTTGTCCTCTTTTGATTTAGTTGTCGCCTGTAGGGATCTTATTTTTCATAACTTCCCACATGAGTAACCGGGCCCTAGGGGGCACTTTTAATCTCCACATACTTTTCCACCAGTGTTCACAAACTAGTGGTCTTTGGGTATCAGCTAAGACTAGATATCCCTCTTTGGGGGAATATCTCCCATTTTTTGCAGGTGCCCAATTTATCTCGTCTTCCCCTTCAACAATTTTTAGATGAGATTCGGTTAAGGCTGTTGTGTATTCCGCCTAGTGTTGTAGCCAGAGTTGTGGGATGTGCAATTCACGAGCATATTTCCATGCTTGCTGCAAGAAGGTGGTGCGCTCGATGTCCAAAATATGGCTGATATGGATGATACCCGCATTTGTAAGGTATAGTGTAAGCTCATTAGGCAGCCTATGTGTGTTACCACATCCGATCCAGGGGTCGACCTATTCTCACTAATGTGCCAGATTGGATTCTCTAGGTGAGTCCCCCTCAAATAATGGGCATCGAATTAAGTACAACTTTCCAGATGATAGATATCCCTAATTTATTCCACTGTGGTTGTCGAAGCCAATCCATCAGGTTTAGGGGGGGTATGTATTTTGAAGAGGCCACCTTAGTCCACAAGTTGTTTGAGATGATTAATTTCCAGCTAAGCTTGGCCGCCAGTGCGGTGGAGAAGTCATCCAACCTTTTTATGCCCCACCCTCCCCATTACTTTGGGAGAGAAAGTGCCTCCCATTTGACCCAGGCATATATTCTCCTTGGATGATTACCTTTCCAAAGGAACCTACAACAAAGATTTTGTATTCTGGAGAGGATACCTCTTGGTGTCCATGGAAGAGACATCCAATACACTGGGGTGGCTTCAAGAATAGCTTTGATAAGTATTAGTCTGCCTGCTATGGACAGGTACTTGTGGTACCAAATGTTGAGTCTCTTTTCCATCTTAGATATTAACTAAGTCTAGTCTACTATCTTATAGCCATGGGGCTTTAGCCTGTATCCCAGATACCTTAAACCATCCTCCATCTAAAGTAGAGTAAAAGGAAACCTGTGAAGAGCATATTATATCTTATGGGGAGAGCATCCAGTGGCTGTTATGCTAGACTTGGTGTTGTTTATGACCATTCCTGAGGCCACTTGAAATAAAGAGAAACTGTTCTGCAATGTAGTTAGATCCCCAATGCCTCCATTGAGAAAAATCAGTACCATAAAGAGTAAGTGTGTCAAGGTGCTTTTGTCAGTAATTTTGATTCCTTTAAGCCTTCCCCTGCTATGTTCCTCTTTTATGAGTCTGTTGAGCCCTTCCATAATGAGTAAAAATAGTAATGGGGACAGAGGGCAGCCCTGCCTGAGTCCCTTTCAAAGTGAAAGAAGGGCGATGCCGCCCCATTTACAAGTATACTGAAAGATACATTAGTTATACAACACATAATCCATTTTATAAACTCATAGGGGAAGCCTAGATGAGTTAGGAGCATTCTAATGTCGAGTTAGCTTACTCTGTCAAATGCTTTTGAGAGATCTACCTTTAGAACCATACCTTTCATCTTCTTCGTCTGGATAGAGTACAATACTTCTTGTGCATTCCCAACAGCCTCATGGATCTATCGATCTTGTAGGAAAGCAAATTGCTCAGACGAAATGTGGGTGGATAGAATTGGCCCGAGGTTATTGGCTATAATTTTGGCGATGATTTTGTATATGCAATTGCACAGGGAGATGGGGTGGAAGTCATCATAGGAGGCAGGGTTGTCTGATTTGAGGATGAGGGCGATGAAGGTGGTATTGAAGGCCTCATACATCTTCCTATTGATCCAGCATTCTTCTACAACTTTTAGAAGATCTTCTCCAAGAGTATAAAAAAAAACCATGTAGAATTCCACAAACCAACCATCTAGTCCTGGGCTCTTGTCGCGCTTGAACCATTTTAAGATCGCCTTAAGTTCCCCCATTGTGACCTCCTTTTCCAGGTCCAAGGAAACTTCCTGGTCAACAAACCCAAGGAAAAGTTGTGCTATTCGAATGACTTCAGCCAGAGTGGAATTGGGGAGTGCCCTGTAGATTTGCTTGAAATGGGATGTGGCCAAGGCTGCTAATTCCGAGAAGGTGTTCACAGAGTTGCCCTACTCATTTGTTAGTTTCTAGATGGAGTTGATGGATTTGTGCCCATTTGCAAATTTGTGATAGAATTTTGTATTATTGTCTCCTTCTAGCAGCCAAATTGCTCTGCTTCTCAGTCTCCAGGTTTCTTCACAGTCCTTTAGTATTTTGCTTCTCTTGGATAGGAGGGATGTAGTCTTATCCTTTTGCTCATGAGAGGTGAAGATCCCTCCTTGTTCATTTTCGAATGCAGCTATCTCTTCTTCAGTTGCCCTAAGTGTTTGGTCATCCTGTTCTCTCTTATTATGAGCCCATATTTTAGATAGTCTCTTCAATTCCCTTAGGTTGTGTGAAAAATCTTCAACAATGTTCCCACCAGCAGCAGGAGGGTGAGACTTCCAATATTCAGTCACCATTCGAGTATAAGCTGCATCCCTTAGCCAAGTGGAGTTGAATTTGTAGGGGGCTTTTGGTTTATTCAGACCTCCTCTTATTTCAAGGTAAATCGACAGATGGTCTGATATGCCCCCAGATCCAACCCATTCACGGTAGCTAAAACCCATACTCAGCAGTTGCTGCTTTATGAGGAAGCGATCAAGCCTTTTGGTGAGGCTATCCTCTCCAATTATGTTATTCCCATAGGTAGGTTGAATTTTTGCTGATGGGATATCAATAAGACTATGATTCTCTAGGATGTTCTCAAAATATGTAGATAGGGGGTCAATCTGGGCATGGTGTCCCAAAGATTCCGAGAATCCAATAGAAAAATTTAGGCCCCCCCAAGGATTATATTGTCCTATTGTAGGAGATTAGAGTTCAACGAATGATCCCAAAATTCGGCCCGGTGTTGGCAAGGTCCATACACATTGATGAGCCTAATTTCTGTGTCGAGTTCTGATGAGAATATGCCCACCCCTATTTGTCTAATGCCACCCCAAATGTTGCAAGTTTTTATGGTTCGAGAGTTAATACCCAATGCTATAGCTCCCGATAATCCATTAACGTCAAGGGATTGAAAAGACCAACCAGGGAGCCAGGATTCTAGCAGGAGGGTGATAGAATTTTCTAGGCCCAGAGTTTCTTGGAGGAAAATGACATCGACTAGTTTAGTGTTAAGCAGTCTACAAAGAGCTAGTTTTTTCCCAAGGCTAGCTAACCCTCGACAATTGAAATAAAGTAGCTTCATGGTGGGTAGCATCCAGGGTGTTCAATGCTCTAAGTACCCGATCGATAGTGTGTTGTCTTCCAGATGCTATCTCCTCCCCACCATGCAATTTTGCTTTAGGCAGGGAGGAAGGTCGGCCTCAAGGTGGTTTCGGGGGGATGGGGTGGGGTGTCCAGTCCAATGCCCATGGAGTCAGGGGCCTATGAACGTACCCGAGATTGAAGCGGGTATCTGGGAGATAGGGGTCCATGCTTAGAGTCAGAAGATTTTGCGGGAGCTACCTCCGGGAAGGATGGCGGGGTGCAAGAGAAGGTGGGGGGAGGGGGGCAAAGAGAGCATGCCAAGGTAATGGGGGGCTGAGGAATGGAGGCAGAGGCCTGATAATTAACTGAAGTAAATGCCAAGCAAACATATGGAGAAGGAAAGAGTCGAACATACCTGAGGAGAGCGCAACCTCTACAGCCGCTCTTGCCCTAGTCAGAGGAGGTGAGGGAGGCCGATTTGGTGCTTTGCCACACTTCTTCATGGCCTCTTTAGCAGTGCCTCCGCTGCTACAATAGGGATGGTGTGAGTCATTACATCTTCAGACGAGGGTGGGTTCTCCAGTGCTTAAGGGTTCTTTGTAGGTATAGTCTTTCCCTTTTCCCCTGCTTAGGCCTTACCATTTAGGGGGAAATCCTTGTATAGGTGACCCACCTTGTGGAACCTTCTGCATCGAAATGGAACCCCCTCATAATCAAGTATCTGCAACCAGGAGAAATTTCTCCATTGTATGGTGATGTGCTCCTATAAACCCTCCCTGGTGTGTAGATGAACCAAAATCCTCGTGTATGCCATCATACCAGTGGAGAGGTACAATTTATCATGCTCCAGATAAGATCCCAGAGAGTTTCTAATGTGCCAGAAGATGTCTTCAGACCAAAATTGAAGGGGTAAACCTGGTAGGTAGACCCATATTGGCCCAACGCCTAGTTGTTCTCTCTCCGGGTCGAAAAGAGGGTTCCATCGGCACAGGAGAACGGGGACCTGTTCAATGTTCAAGAACGAGGACAAGACCCAATTCGTATGCTCGGCTTTAGCAAAACGCAACGTGAACCATCCTCTTACGAAGGTTTGGATGAAGGGTAACTCGGCCAAGTGTTGTCCCATACTTCCGATGTCCATAACTTCAGTCGAGCCGCAATGTAGCTCCTACCTCGAACCCTTCCAACCAAGACTCAATCATCTATGTCCATTGTGTCTCCCCATTATATATCCTCACCTAAGTGAATGATGACTTCTTCTGCCCTAGATTTAACACACTTGTGTTTTTCGCTCGGTCGATGGCCCGCGTCGGTGGTGTCCTGCTGGGCTTCGCTTGAAGGAGGGTTTGGTTGTGGGTGTTCAGGGTTCAAATATGAAGGCGTCTGAGAGTGGAGGGATGCCTGTGAAGCTGTTGGAGAGGGGAGAAGATATAAGAGTCGCAAGAGGAGTCCCCTGTACTGTAATCGAGGGTTCTTCGGGGAGAGGGTAAGAGGGAATATCAGAACCAACAGACGGGGGGGGAGGAAATCCCAAGGAAATGGAAGCTAGGTTGGGGTTAATGCATCTGGTCGCAAAATGAAGAGAGGATGGTGACAAGGGCGGGGTGGAGAGTGCCACCCAGGAGGGGGAGGGCTCTGGTAAGGTCACTACCAAGTAAGAGGGTCCCGAGATTGAGGGCAGAGTCATGATAGTGTCCGACAATTCACCGCAGAAAGGGAGCAGGCCTTCCGTGGTCACATAGAGAGTCGTCCAAATGGAGGCACCCTCTAACGGGTCTTTCGAATAATCTACAATGTCCAAATCCATAACCGCACCAAAGAATTACTCACCAACTACCGCCGTAACATGTGAAAAACCGTCACTGTGGTTACTGAGAGCTGGATGGGGGAGATAGTGAAAACGCTTATCGAGTCACGGGAGGTGAAAGACGAAGTCACAAACGGGGAGAATGGTGAGGGTTGAAACGACTTCAAGTACAACAGCTGGAGTAGCCAGTTCAGGTTGAGAGCGAAAGGTAGGGAGCTTCAGAAGTGACTGCAGGAAAAAACCTTAGCCCTTTTTGAGCGGGTTCCAAAGCTCCATTGTCGGTCCTATCCTTCCCGCTGGGAAAACAATATAACTACAATTGACCTAGGCGCTCTAGCTCTTCTACTTAGGTGGATTCACTAGTCGCTTTTGGCTCAAATGGACATAATATGATATATTTTCCTTTGTTTAGGTAATTTTATTCCTGTACATTTTTATGGCTTCAAATAATTTTGATATGGGTTTTTTGTTTTATGTAATGGCAGATTTCCCAGGGCCAGATGCAGAAATGACAGGCAAAGTCGAGGCTTGCGAGGGATGCCCTAACCAGAAAATATGTTTCACTGCTCCTAAAGGACCTGATCCAGATTTTGCATAAATCCCCTTTCCATCTACAAGTTAGGGTTACAGTTTGAGTTTTATGTGTAAATCGCTCCCTATCCTTCAACTACCTGATATTGAGCACCTAGAGTTGCTTTTTGTTGTGAAGCTTTTTTTAGACAGAGGGACTTATAATACAAAGAGTCTCAATTAAGATGTGGAGAGAGAGATATATTTAATGATAAGGAGGTTTTATTAATTGTGTTACCTATGAAGGAATAATAGAGCACTCTCCATCAACTTCTCAGTGGAAATCCCAAAGGTTTTCTCAACCCAACCCCGTGGAACTACCATCAAGTGTTATCAACCCACTAGCCCTAGGTGCCTCCACCTCTTAGAAGTTGTCAATCGTCATAGTCTCTAGTGGATTTATCAACCTTGTAAGTCATAACCACTGCTAAGTGATTATCAATCAACAAGCCCTTTGGGTTTCTCAGCTGGACTATCATCTAAGCTTCTCTCTCCCTGAATTCTCTCAGTCCTCCTATTCTTTTTTGTCCTCTCAACAACGAGCTTGATCCTTAGGAGCCTCTGGGATCTTTTTCTTTATTCCCTTTTCCACCTATGAGTATATAAATTGCACATCATTTCTTCTCCAACAGGAGCCTCTTGGCATCCCTCATTTTTCTTATGTGTATTAATCATGTGCAATTCTTCTTCTCCAGTAAGATCCTCTCGACCTCCCCTTCCTATCGTCGTTTCCCCCAACTGAATGAAGGAGTGTCTCCTCCTCATTTTTCCACAAACCAATCATTTGTGTCTTTGCATGGTCTATGTGGACCAACCACCTTAACAATGTAACCCATACTCTCTTGAATGCTTTGGCCATACTTCCCTCTTCTAGTGTTGTCATTTTTCATTATAATTTGTCCTTTCTTGGCTTGTAGTTTTTTCCCAACATGAACATGGACTTGCCCTTGTTTTTAGCTAAATTAATAACACAATCAACTCATTAGCACCATTTAATCAACCCATGGCTGATATTTAAAACAACCAACTGCCTCAAGCAATCTCCCTCTTCAAGCAATGGAATATGTGTGCCTCTCTTAGTCATTTTAATTGATAGGTACATAATTACAAGGAAATGTTTTACAAGGGGAATTAACTTGCAAGGGATGTCACAATCCCCACCCCCTTGGAGGATCATTGTCCTCGATGTTCTGACTCCCAACCCAAAGGAAAACATGCTTAACCCAAGCATAAATGATTTGGATTTTATATTTATAGCTCGATTATAGTTATAGTTCACATATAAAATTGCTTGCTCAACAACTCAATGGATATATACCCATTAAATTGGTCATGTTCAGTGGCTCTTTTGCAGTCTTCCTGGTGCTTTTTTTGCGCACTATGGTATCTTCAAGCTGTTACAATCCTCTTTACAGTCAACTTCATTCACCCAAACCATGCAATTCCCATTCCTTATTGTAACATGACATACAATCTCTCATGAGATTCATAATAAATAATTTGCAAAAATTTAAATTATACCTCTTATCTTGTCCTTTGAATGGGTGCTCAACCATTCATACATGTCTTTAACAAATCCATTTATCAGGTGTTCTCAAAAACTCCTCGTCGTTACACCACAATGGCCACAAATCAGTGTAGGGGTTCATGGAGATCATATAGAGTCTCCGTTTAGCCTTGGAGAGAGAGATATAGTTAATAGTGAGGAGGTTTTTTCAACTGTGTTACTCTTGAAGGAATAAGAGTGCACTCTCCAACAACTTAGTGGAATTTCCACCTATGCTCTCATCCTAACTCCGTGGAACTACCATCAAGTGTATGATTAGCCCACTAGCCATAGGTTCCCCCACCTCCCAGAAGTTGTCAACCAACATAGTATCCAGTGGATTTATCATCCCTGTAAGGCACAACCATTGCTCAGTGATCATCAACCAACAAGCCCTTTGGGATTGTTAGCTAAAATATCATCTAATCTTACTTTGAGATTATCAGCCAACAAGCCACATGGGTTTCTCAGTTGTGCTATTTTGTTATCTTTGACTATATAGATATGTTGACAATGCTTACAAAATGTGTGTGTTGGTTCGTAAAGTGATACTGGTATTATTCCCCACCAAGAATTAAATCTATTGGCAAACATGTTTATCTCTCATGGTTATTTCGCCTACGTAAACATGATGTTTCATGTAATTGGGGTAATGTGTTGTTTGCATGTAGTAATAGAAATGAATTATAAAAAGAAAACACACATGGTTTATGCACCTAAAGGATAAAAGAATTTCATAGCTAACTTGAACATATAAATTGTCACTACTCTCAATTCTATTAAAACCAAGGTGTCAAGGATCTCATGTATGTGCATATTTTGATAGGTCAAGAATCCATATCTACCGCTCTCTCAGGGAATGGAACAATCTAGGGACATCTTCTCCAAGAAGGCCCTATATGCAGAAGAGGGTTTCCTCTTTTTTGAAGAAAGGCAAGGCAGCGTATTATTGAACCGTAGGAGAATACATCTTGCCATGGGTCAAGATCTTTCAATGGATTAACCTCTTCCAATTTTTGTTTCAAATTTGTGAATTTTCCCATACGTATGTGAGCTCTATGAGGCAACATTGAGTCTTCAATGCTTATCATCTTTCCAATATTACTATATGATTGTAACTTGCATCTAGATATCTCAATTGTTCACTATTTCTTTGTCAATGAGTCACTCATATATCCTCTTTTTGTATATCGCTAATATTGATGGCTTTTGGACAGTCTGTACATATAAAATCCTTATATCATAACTTGCACTTCTAACATGAAAAATGCCATAAAAATATGTATACTCAGTAATTTAGCCATATACTTCCTTTTTTTATCAATAAAAAAATGATAATTACCCTTCTAAAAAAATCTCACACTTCACAAAAATTATCCTATATTAACAATATCACAACCATAGATATCTTTACCAAATTTATGCCAGACTTGCCCCTTATCCCAACGACATGAAACAACGTGATTATGCAAATAAGACAATGCACCAGGGATAAACATATCTCTAAAGGCTTTGAAGCTTGGTGGCGAATAACTCCATTGTTACTTTACCAACTAACAAAATCCTCATTAACAAATATAAAAATATGTAGGAAACATATTTATGGAACCATTAAATATTGTTTCAACATGTCACTTTTTAGGTACTGTAAGCTTTCACAATTTGAAACATTTGTAAAAGAACTTTTCATTATAATTACAAAGAATTTTTAACCCACTACATTTTAATGCAACACTTCACCATCATCAGGTTACATTGAATTTTTTTATAAGGGACATTCTCTTTTACTCTTCATTGCCTAGTTCACTTAAAAATGGGCAAGGTAAAGAAATTCATAAATAATTACGACATTTTTTAATTAAACACTTCACCATCATCATATAACATTGATTTGTTTTGATAAGTGACATTCTCTTTTACTCTTCCTTGCTTAATTCACCCCCACACATGGGTGAGGCAAAAAAAACCCATAATTAATTATAACAAAATTTCCTTTTTGTGGTTATATATAATGCAACTAAATCTAACACAATTTTTTAAAAGTCACCTCCAAAGTACTCTCTTCCTTACCTTTGCTACTTATGTTGTATGATGTTAGTTAATAATTCTTCTAATTATTTCTAAAGGGTGGGTTATTTTAATAGAAAAATTATTAACTATGGAGGAAGTTAGTTTGTTTGGACATGTAAAGACATTTTTTTAAGTGAAAAGATATTAGTAGTTGAATTTTATTAATATAAATATAAATAATTATTAAAAAATAGGAACAAGTTTAAGTTGAGGTGATATAATGTAAGTATAAGAAGGTAATGTTAGAGGCCAACACCTTACTAAGTTTGCTAGTTAATGTTGGAGAGAGTGCTAATTATCTTTCACAGCGATTGGTATGGTATTAATGTAAATCACCTTTATTAAATATGAATATTAAGTATTAAGTATATTATGTTACGTGAGATAATTATTAATTCATTTAACGTTACAATTTTATACTCACTTTTTTTGTCGGTTTATGCATTATATCATACAATAAACATTGGAGATAATTTATATGGTCTCTTTTACATTTTTTATCGTTAATATTTTTTCTTATGAATAATATGGCATTCATCTCGATGATCCATGTTTAAATCTAAGTGCTTATTCTTATTTTGTAATGAGCATTGTATTTTGGGCACATATTATAAAGATTGTTTTGCTTGCTAATATTTTTTTATTGGTAAATATTTTTCCACATTATTAAGCTGCCAACTCTATCATAGTTAATATTATATCATTATTGGCATCAAGGGGATGTTTTTTAGGATCATGAAATACCAAGAGAAGTGGTGGTGTTTAAAGACACCATTATTGGGATCTCACCAGTCACTAGGACCAATTCACCTATAATCTTTCTACCTTTAAATAGGATATATTCCACATAAATACCATGGTAAAAACCACATTTTCTCATAAATTGGAGCTCAAAAACTGTCAGTAACTTGACTAAGAAAATCTTACCCAAACCACCCTAACAATCTTCCTCTTAAACTTGACTTAAGGACATTAACTTGGTCATAATCATTCATCAACCATCTCACTTGAGATCACACATTCCCCCCTCAAGCTAGGATACCCATACACTTGCTACCCTAACACCTATCCAAGTGCTCTATTCCACAACTTGATGACTCCATGCACCACTAAACTACATGTATGCTTGGTCAAATTCTTAAGGCCTTAGAAAAATCCATGCTCTTATGCAACATGTATGCCTAAACAACAGATCTTGAAACATCCTAGGGAAATACACCTTCCTAAGACCAAAACCCTCAAGGTGTTCACACACCACTAGTGTTATAACACCATTGTGTCTCTCATTACATGTTGGGTCATTCACTATCTTTAAACCATTGATTCCGTCTCCATTTTCTCGTCCATACAACCACTCTCGCACTACATCTAAATATTTGCCACTCCATATGTTGACCTAGCCTTCTAACATTATTTGCACTTGCAAGATTCATGCAATCTCTCATTAAACAACTCATGTCCGTTTAATGGACATCATTCTTCTTTACTAGTGCCCCCATAGCCTTTAGTTGCACATACAAAGTGTCCTCTCTACAAGTCCTCCATGGCCTACAAAACTTGTTTACAACACTATTATACTACTCCAACCAAATAACATATTTACATGCTTTTGTAGTTGCCCTGTCAACAACATCTCTTCAGGATCATGTGTTGGCTCTGATGAATCTACACACATTCTACCAAACCAACCATTCTCAACTCCAACTCTAATATTCATCAGGCTTTGATCAACACACAACAATTTTGACCAGAACTCTAATACAAATTGTTAGGATCATGAAACACTGAGAGAAGGGGTGGTGTCTAAATACATAGTTGTTGGGATCCCACTGCTAACCATGACCAATTTACCTGGAGCCTTTCTACCTTTAAATAGGCTATATTCCATGCTAATACAATGGCAAAAATCATGGGTTCTCATAAACCTGGAGCTTGAAAACCGCTAGTAACTTGACCAAGTCAAGTTTACCTGAACCACCCTAACATTATGTCTTTGTTGTCAAGTTGAGGATATTAGAGATCTTGGATAAATGTGTTAGAGAAGACCCTATTCCTTAACTAGTTGTGTTTCAATATGCATCCACATAGAGGTCATTATATTCAAGGTGCAAATTTTGTAATAATCCATTATTTAGGAGTTTCAATTTGGTGTGTTGTAGTTAGTTCAACTTTATTGGTAGGCCATCTGGATTTTGTAGTAAAAGAATCAATTCTAATGAGTTGGACACTGAGAAATTTCCTAAGTACAAAATCGACCTTTGGAAATAGAAAATGGATTATTTGGCTATTAAGTAAGAGTTGGAGGATGTTGTCATGAAGAAAAATAACCTCTATAATATGAAGAGGAAGATTTGAACAAGATAAAAAGTAAGTCTATTGCATTGATTAGCTTTAATATTTTTAATTTGGTGTTAATGGATGTGTCACTAAGAAGCACATCAAAGGATATTTGGGATGTGTCATTGGCAAGTTCTATGAATATGAATTCACGAGGAAGAATTTATATGCCCTAAAGATGAAGGATGTTGATAGGGAAACAAATCACCTAATTGCTTTCAGTACTTTTGTAAATCCATTGAAGGACATTGGAGATGGGGTGAATGATGTTGAGAAATGCTTTTGTTTTCTTTGCAATCTCATTGACTCCTTTAATTGTTGCATAATTTCAATTGATTAGTTCTTGGTGTAATGCCATCAAGCAATCACTTCTTCTTGATTTTGGTGGATGCAATAATTACTTTTCACTAAGCACAACAAAAAAGGAAAAGGAACATAATATATTTCTTTTAATGTTTTCAATACATAAAAGAAACAAATTACAACCTCTAGATGTGAGTGTGTTTGTTCCTTTCAAAACTTACTTCAAGAAGCCTTCACAATATTTGGAAACTCACCCAATTAGAGAAGTCAATATCTTTGATCTTGTATATTTGGGAAACAAGGAATTCATGTCGGGGTTGAAACCTAGAAAAATAAAAATTGTTTTAAATATACTAGTCTAGGGCTATATCTCGAGGCATTTAATAAAGACATGGTTGCAAGTAGACATTTGAAATTGATTTAAATGAAGATGGTAATATTACATCAAACATCCTGAGTTTCTCAAGTAGCTTAAGATAAGTACTAGAATATCTAAACTTAAAGAAGATGGCATCATCCAGTGTTATATGAATATGAAGAACACATTCATGACAATTACCAAGTTAACATGTCAAATGTGGTTTTAAACAATCCATCATTTGAAGGGGAAAAAATCCATAAGTTTATTAATGTTTTACCTATGAAACAACAATTTGGAACACTTGTCCATGCAAGCCAACCAAATCCAACTACAAATAAAAAATTCAAGTTTAGCAAAAAGAAATTTCAATTCCATCTATTGTTTAATAGCTAATTCTAGTGATGAGTCCAAGTTGTCTTTAAGTTACTTTTTGGTAAAAAACGTTACGATGTAAAAAAATTACAAGTATCAATTGGTTAATTATATGTTTAAATCCTAATCTCAGGTATATTCTATGCATGAAACTAAAAATCATTTTAGATCGGTGGTGGATAGAAGCATTATGCTTATTATGCTCTTTCAACTTGGATGTAGAGATAAAATATTTGACATTTTCCCATGATAGTAAGAACATGACATTACAAGATATTAGAGTGAAGTTATGCACAAAAAAAGAAAATCCTCATCATATGATATAAACAATGTGCAATATCTTGCCATTAAACATGATTAACATCCTAAGAGAAGAAGGATGAAAAGGTCTTGTTAGATAAAGAAAAGGAAATAAATTAAAGAATCTTAGTCAAACCTTATTTATAAAAGTAAAAAATACAAAACATATACATATATCAATCAAGAAAACCATCCATTGGTACATGTAAATCTAGAAATTTGAAATCACAAATAAAGAGTTTTTAATATAGTCAAACAAACATAAATATCTAATTATCACTATTAGTGAAGTTTTATCATATACGAAACATTTAAAAATTAAGATAAAGAAACAATAAGATGACAAGATTATCTCCATAGATGCAATTATAATTGAAGGTCCATTAGTGGTTGTTGCTTAACTTATATCTCAATTAAACTATGATAACAGACGGATGAATACAAAATATCACATATTAACACAATGACACAAATAAATCATGAAAATATTAAATTTCGGATTAGTAAGCATCTATTGACGAAGGTATAGCATTGCTAGCCAAATTATGAAGTTGTAGTATACTATAAATAACATACCAATGTCCAAAAATGCAAAACGAAAGTTAACAATGTACTTGCTTATTTATTGAAACATAGGAAGATCAATACCTAATTAGAAGGCACATACTTAGTCATTTGGATTAGAAAGCACAAAAAATCAACTATTAGATATCATAATTATATTTTATGAACACATGCAATTTGTCATCCATTAAATCTACAAGATGCAGAATAGACATTGATAGAGTGCTTTGATAAGACTTTTCGTGGTGAAAAGGTCACCAGTTCGAAATCCCGTGGGCAAAAATCATGTCGTGCTAAAGGTTGGCATGGTCCGGACCAAGTACGATCCCCAGATGATTTTAACAACTTAGATAACTCTAAATTATAATTACACAAACCATAAATTAGATATATTATTCATATTAAAATTCACATTATCACCCAAAAAAAAATAATTGTCCTGCAATATCTTCAAACCAATTATCTATCAATAGTGTCATTTGCCTAAATTTATTTGTAACGGTGCCATTTCAGAGGGAATGACTTGAACATTTAGGTTGCCTTTCTCGACCCATACTTGTGTACCTAGTAACTGAAAAAGAATTTTTTTTTTGTTGTGGTTGGTCCTCGGACGTGTGGTAGCTTATGAAATTGCTTCCGCGGATGTCTCGAGTTCGATCTTCCGCAAGCTCAACCATAAAGTGCAACTAAGGCGGTGCTTCAAAGCACTCCATACTTTTACATTTGGATATCATATTTTATTTATTAAATATGGATATCATATTAAATTCCTTTGTTTACATTTGGATATCATATTTTATTTATTTAGTAATTTTATTTTTTGGTTTATGATAAGTTAAATTATATTATGATATTATAATTTATTTGTTTTATAATTTTATTTTATTTTATTTTTTGGTTTAGGATAAGTAAAATTGTATGGGTAATACTATAATTAATTTGTTTGGTAAGTTTATTGGTTTATGATAAGTTAAAGTTTTGGTTGGTATAATTTATTTATTTTGTCATTTTATTGGTTTATGATAAGTCAAAGTGTATATGTGTTTTAAAGGATAAAAATTAACATTTTGTTAGAAAATTGGTATAGTTTGGTTTGGTTTTGTTGTTTTTCTAATTGGTTAGGTTATGTGTTTTAAAGATGGTTGGCATATTTAATTTATGGTTTTAGTAGCAGTGATTTAGGGGTATTTAAGTCATCAAAATTATTCAAGGATCGTACTTGGCCTAGGCCACACCAACCCTTAGCATGTATGGATTTTTGCTTGTGGAGTTTTAAATTGGTGACCTTTACACCATGGAGTGTCTTAATAGAACACCATGTCACTATCTACTATATTTATTGATTTATATACTTAAAATTGCAATTTAAAATTTTCAAAGTATCAATTTGTTTATCTAGGCTTTACAATTTAACATGGGGAGATGTAGTGTGAGTAAATGAGTGTGAACATTTTAATGTTGGCTCAATATGGGGGAGATGTTGTAGTAATAATAATAATAATAATAATAATAATAATATCTATTTTTAAGGTCATAGCCAAGCCAGACGCCAAATTGGTGTATGAGACCCCCTTGTTTATGGGACAAGGGACCCACCTCCGCGCAGTGATTTGACTGCTAAGTCTACGAAGGCATACATACTCTACCCCCCTCAGGTATGAACCTGTACCTTAGGAGAAACACATGCTCAATAACCATAAACCCCCACTAAGCTGTAATGAGCGTAAACTTTAAATATCGGCCTCAGATGACATAGATGTTGTAGTCCCCTAAAATGAAATATAAGATCAAATAAATAAAAAATAAAAAAAATAATAAATCATCTATTGAATTATTAGATTGTATTTTGTTTTATATAAAATTATAAATAGTTTTTTAGAGGTAAAAATCATAATGTACATATTATATTTAAAAAATATCTAAGTAATAGCTCTTGGGTAGCTCTATTAATGATGGCTATGAAAATGAACTGTTATGTGCGAGGATATTCCAAGTTCGAATCACCTTGATTCACCTATGCCTAAGGAAGAGGTTTAGTGGTAGGAGCATATGTAGGCATCGACACCCATATATAAAATGTATCTTGAAAGCAAGCATATTTCTATCTTAATTCTAGATACCAAGCCTTCAGAGGAATTAAATCTTTTGCGGTGCAAACATTTCCTCAAGTTTTGCACTGAAAAAAGGTTTTGCATGTTGAGAGATTTGATCCCTCTAAGCACTTCATAGGTTGAGACTTTGTCCTGATTACATAAAACACTATGTTATGGAGGAGAGATAATATATAAGTGATGAACTTGTTACATGAAGAGGTGCATTCTACAGCCTAGTATGAGGGAGATGTGTGACCCAGTGTTCAATGTGGAGTTGGCACATACTCTAAATAAAGAAACAATGCTAGCTCATATACATATTTTGTTAGTTTTAAGTAAAAGCATTATAAAACATCAATAATCCCACCCTCATTATGATACCTTAGTTCGTTGTTAATATTACGAGTATGAACCAGATGTGGTAAAAATATTTCTCCTTTACTTTAAGAGCAATAAATAAACTATTTTGACGTCTATCTTAAGTAATAATTTATATCAACTTTAAAAACATGAAATAATTTTAAAAAGAAAATTAAAAAATTTCATATCTTCCTTATAATGTTGCAATATGATATTTAAATACATTGGTCGAATATATATGTGTATGTGTTTTTATCATTTCAAAATATTTTAATGCCTAATAAAAAATAAAATACTAGAATTACTTTCTAGCAAGTGCTACATAGTAACTAGTCCCTGTCACTTAGTTTAAATATAGCTGAATTAGATGGAAAGAGTTGCACAAATTAATAATAAATAATTAGATGTTCAAACTCAGGTTGTGAGGGTGCAAGGTCATCGATAATTAAATCTTGATTGAAGGTAGTAGATTAGAAAAAATATGCAATTCAATATGTCCCAACAAATATACGCCTAGTAAACAAATATGCAAGTTGTCGAATGTTAGATGATTGTCCAAAAGAAAAATATGCTAATTGTGAATGAATAATAAAATGTCTACATTAACCTAGGAATATTGATATCCAAGTTAATAATTAAATATAAGGTAGACATTGCTATCTATATTAACATGAATTGGATTTCAATTCTAAATAACTATAACCTTTAAATTATTTATTTATATATGAATAAATTTTTATATGTGAATAACATTTTTATTCTTACAGTGATAAAGAACTTATTTTAATTTATTTTTTAAAATACAATCTATGCATTAACTTACTTTTAATTTTTTAGTTTTTATTAATTTTTTTATATATGTGAATGGGCGGTGTGAAGTATTTTGGTGTGATGAAATTACACGAATGTCACTTACATGTAGTGAATTTATTTTATGCCAGTGATATTTACTTCAAGGATTTGAAACTTGTACGATGAATTTATATATGGAATGAAATTTCATATGTATCCAGAAGACAATGGCAAGAGTTAACAAGCTTGCTATTGGGCATTAAATGCTCGGCTACATGCCTCCCCGATAGCTATTTAACACATGCGCCATTATTTTTTATTTATCTATCACCACGCGCGTGTGTGTTAAACAATTATCGGGGGCGCATGTAGCTGGGCATTTAATGCCCAATGGTATGTTGGTTAGGTCTTGCCGAAGACAATAAGTAGTTAAAGTAGTTATCCATTTTGTAGAGTTGGACTATAAATGGCCAATACAAAGATATTTTGTTATTAATATACAAAGATATTTTGTTATTAATAGGATAGTTATATGGTAATAGAATAATATTTTATGAATTCACAATATGTATATTATTATTATTGTAAGGTTGACAAATCAGTGCAATGAGCAATAACATGTTCAACTTGATAGCCAATCATGTTGAAGATAAATAACTTAAATATTTTTTTAAAAATAATAAATTTTAATGTGAAATGTTTAAGTACAGAAATTTTGCAAATTTTTTGGTCAAACCCAAACAAATATGAGTTTGACCAAAATCTCACTGCTTTATCAACTACATTGGCAGGGATAACCAATACATTATCTACTTCCTACGTCACAGATAATAAGAGAGATATGTGTATTCATTTAATTCTTAATATAAAATTGATGTCTCAGAGCATGGAGGAAACCCTAGATGGAAATGGCGTAACCCTAACTACACCATGGGTGGTGCCCCTTCCATGGCAGTGCTGACCCTGCTGCCTGACAGCTGATGGTCTGGTTTGGCTGGTCCACAAACATTGGAACCACACCATCGCACCTCCAGAAATGTTTTTGTTTTCAGGCACAGTTTTAGTGGAACATCCGTTTTTTGGACAGTGCTTCCTCGATCATGGGCGGCACCTACTATGGAGGGGGAGGATAAATCAACGGTCCCTCACTCCCTCGAGACCAACAGAACTTTGCATTGTGCCGTGTCGCTCCCAAGCCATTCTACTGCTCCTCGACGACCATTGTCATCCTCATGCTCTGCACTTGGTCGATATCAACCATTCGCTGCCCATACCTCCACTGTACACCTTGAATATGACCTTGGGTTGGATTGCCCCCCACTCTCCCCTGCAACCTTGAATCTGCTTGGTTCTTGCTTGCAAGCATCGCCATCCTTTGATGCGTCGCTCCCTCAGCTACCTCTTGTCTCCGCCTCGCCCGGCTTCGCACACATCCCTAGTCCGCGACCTGAAACCCTTATCCCAAACCCTCACCCCCTTGGATGCTCATCAAACCCTACTGTCCCTAACCCTAACCCTAACACTCCTATACGCTCCAATTGCTTTAGCTCCCCCATTCCCACCCCCCGCAGACAGTAAACCAAGGGATCCATGGATTACTGAAGGATTTCCCGATGGCCAGGCGCTTAGACAAGCAAAAAAATGGCAGGTGCCTTAGGGCTGGAGACAGAGACATTAAGCTCGCCCTAAGAGACGACCTAACGATGGGTGAAGTGGAAAACACTGACAAGAAGGTACTGGTTGGGCGCGTCCAAGGGAGGAATTACTCTGTAGAACGATTGAGACTCTAGACTGAGGAAATCTTCTGCTCCCTCCTCAAAGAACTTCCCATCATCCATGTTTTGGCAAGGGGTTGGTTCGCCCTTCAATTCCACCGAGAGGAATACATAGACTTGATCATTTCCAGATTTTGGCATATAGAGTTAGCACCAGTTTTGCTGAAGCGTTGGGATCCCTTGTTCGATCCTAAGCGAGAACAACTAGGGGTTTGTCCTATATGGGTTCAGCTCTCGAGCCTCCCTCTATAATACTGGACCCCCATGATATTCAAGAGAATTTGGGATGCCTTGGGTACCTACCTAGATCATGATCAGTCCTTTGAATCAACAAGGATCATGACCATGGCCTGAATTTTGGTTCATTTGGATACTAGAGCTGGGCTCGAGGAGAAGATTACCCTGCTTTAGAGACATTTTGCTCGCAGGCAAAACCTAGACTACGAGGGGGTCCCTTTCCAGTTTCAACGTTGTCACAACGTTGGACACCTATACAAGGACTATCCCCTGCTCACGAATTCAGTCTTAGCTGCAATGGGTTCGACGCATAGGCATTTAGAAGAGCTGATGGTGGATGTGCAACCCCCAGATCCGGATCGTACAAAGGAAGATGCTGGGAACACTATCCAAACCTCCAATGCCTCCCAAATGCTGCCCCCATCTCCTCCTCAGACCAGATCAAGATCTACGGCAAAAGAAACTTTGTCTTCGGGTACTGTCTCTGCTCCTTGCTCCCCTGTCTTTCATTTTGATCAATTATCTGTCTCTATGGTATCACTTCCTCCTCCCAATTGTTTTAATTCGGTGCCCATTTTCCTCCTTTATTCAACCTCAACTTATTTTCTCCACTACCCCTCTGCTGATATCTAGGCTGGTCGAGCCCCCTTAATCTGAACAATCTCCTATGGGCCTTCATGCCTATAATCTTCAGTCCCATAGGCCATCCACACTTAATTCTCTGGGACTGGGTATAATTGACGCTCCCTCTGATCATAAGCCTGCTAGAGGGCAACCCTCCAATCTCGCCAAAGCTATAAAAATCACCGGGGATGACATTTCCTAGGGCCGTCAAAACAAAATTGATTGAGTGCTTAGAGAAGCAGACACCTCTTCCATGGTTTCCCAATGAAATGGCTCTCCTTCAATTACAGGGGCCTGGCCAGCCCTCAAAAGAAACTGGCCCTCAAGAGACTCATAAACTGTGAACCCTGTGACATAATATTCCTACAAGAAACTTTGGGGCCCTTAGACCAGACTATTAAAATACTCCCAAGTATTTTGCCTGGATGGCACTTTCAAGCCATGGATGCAACTGGTAGATTTGGGGGTCTTGCCCTCGGGATAAATCCCCGAACCATAAGAGTATCGCTTCTTGGGGAGGCCTCGGCTTCCTTGGCATGGATCTCTTCACTACAGCTCTGGGCAAGCAGATCCGTATCATTAATATTTATGCTCCCTATCAAAATAGGTTGGATTTCTGGAATCAATTTCTAGATGGGCCATTGATCAACTCCACCACTATTTTGGGAGGTGACCTTAACTTCTCCATTGGCCACGAAGAATCATGGGGTCATCACTCTCAACTTGATCCTCTTTCGAATCAATTGAGTTCCATGTTTGATCAAAAAGGCCTCATTGATGTCCCTATGAATAAGAAGATACCAACCTGGCATAACAGAAGAACTGGAGAGGTTGCATTAGGGAGAAGACTGGATCGCTTCACGATCCATGAAGAACTTTTGATGACTTTCACCAACTACAGACAATGGGTGGGCTCGGGAGGCATATCTGATCACTCACCTTTATACTTGGAATTGGCGGATGCCACAACCAAGCCTTGGGGACCATATAAGTTCAACTCGTCCTGGCTAAAGGACCTTGACTATCTCAAGATGGTCACAAATTTTTGGAATTCACATCCCCTCCCTGCTGAGAGGTGGAAGGATGTTGGGTTCTGCAATAACCTATACCATCTTAAATGTCTCTCTATTGACTGGGCCAAGCAGAAGAAATCCAAGGAGGATCAGGCCATATCTGAATTAGAATCCATGATAGCCAATCTCACAGACGAACAGGGCAGGGGTTATAACACCATAGAATCCAAATTACAGCTAGTGGATATAGAAGCTTAGAGAGCTAAGATACTTCTGGCTCGGGAGGAAACTTGGAGACTCAAGAGTAGGGCCATCTGGTTAGAAGTGGAGGATGGAAACACAAAATTCTTCCATAAATTTGCAAATGGAAGGAAAGCTAACACGATTTGGCAGCTCCCTTCGGATGATGGAATGTTGGCTAACACACATGCTCTGCTCTCTAACTTGGGCATCTCACATTTCAAAAAGTTGTTCAAATCCCCTCCTGGTGCTACACTACCTGATATTATCCATCTTGTTGTTCACTTCCCTAGGTTCGTAGAACCAAAAAGTATGGAGGACCTCACTAAACTTGTGACTTTGGGGGAGTTGGAAAGCACCCTCAAATGGTTCAAAAGAGATAGAAGCTCAGTCCAGATGGTTGGCCAGTGGAGTTCTACCTTACCTTTTTCAACACTCTTGGACATGACCTTCTTGTTGTGGTAGAAGAGTCCCGAGTCCAGGGTAGATTACATGAACCCATTAACTCAACATTCATTTCCCTTATTCCCACATCAGACTCCCCCCATCATTTAATGACTTCAGACCTATTTCCCTCTGCAATTGCCTCTACGAGATCGTCGCCAAGATCATAGAAAACCACATTAAACCTATCCTATTAGAGCATATTTCCCCGAAACAGTTTTCCTTCTTACAAAATCGACAAATCCATGAGGCTATTGGAACTATAGAGGCTCTTCACTCCATCAAGCTGAACAACCTAAAGGGAATGATGCTCAAAATTGATCTCTCCAAGGATTTTGATAAGGTTATCGGACTATATCTTAGGATGTTACTTACCCACCTGGGTTTCCCCCCGACTTTCATCCAATGGATCATGTGCTGCATTACTTCGGTCTCCTTTTCCATCCTTATCAACGGTTCAGCTTCCCACTCCTTCCAGGTTGAGAGGGGACTCAGACAAGGATGCCCTCTTTCCCCCCTCCTTTTCCTCCTAGTTATGTAAGGTCTCAGCAGAAGGATTGCCTTAGAGAAGGTTGATGGGAACCTCAAGGGACTAAAAATTACAGATCAATGCTCTCTGACCCACCTTCTCTTTGTAGTTTGGATGGTGGGCTTCAGGACACAATCACCTTCACTGGGATTTTGAGACTTTTCAACTTAGCCACCAGGATGGAATGCAATCAGACTAAATCTACCATATCCCATTCTAGATGTACTCAACAGGAAATCATCCTTGCTCTACAAAACTTCCCCTTCGAAATTCAAGCCCTTAAGGATGGGTTGAAGTATCTAGGATTCATGATAAAACTAGATGGATACAAAATAGCGGACTGGATCTGGTTGATCACTAGGATCGAAAGAAGATTCAAGCTCTGGAGCCACCGGCTACTTTCTAGAGCTGGTAGGTTGGTGCTTATTAAATCGGTCCTAGAAGCCACACCAGTTTACTAGATGTCCTTGGCCTGGATTCCGCAAGGTATCATTCATAGGATCCAGAGAATTTGTTGCAACTTCTTATGGAAAGGAAACAAAGAGGGGATGATATATGCTTGGGTAAAATGGAGCAGCATCGCCTTGCCCAAAAAGTGGGGCGGGTGGGGATTAAAATTTTTATCTTCCTTCGCCCAGGCTCTTGCAACAAAACTAGGCTAGATGCTCCTAAAACAAAGGAGCTTGTGGACTGATGTGATCTTCTTCAAATACATCTGGTTGATTCCACTATCGGACTAGATAAGACTACCTATCTGGAACTGAAAGAACATATCGGTCATCTGGAGGGATGTTCTGAACACCCTCCATACTATAAGAAAGGGACTCACATGGCGGATTGGTAATGGTGAGGAATCCTGCATCAGTATTGATCCATGGATTGGATGTGGGAATGCACATCTCCTTCCACAGGCCCTGATAGACTTTCTAAATCAAAGAGAAATCTTCTCCATTACATAGATTGGTGACCCAAAAAACACCTCTATTTTCAAGCAAGCTTGGTTATCAGGGGCAACTTTAGACATCCTGGATAGATGGCACTGGGTTTGGGGGACATACTTGCGTGCTTTATCTGAATCTCATGTTAGATTAAGGGATGATCCTAACGAGCTGCTATGGGGACTATCACAGAATGGGAAATATGCCCCAAAGGCGGGTTACATAATAATTCATGCAAGGCACAAACCACAAGTACTAGAGAATTGGTGGCGGGACCTATGGAAACTTCAGAGCCCTCCCTGATCTAGACTGATAATGTGGAACATTATTGCGGATAAAATTCTGACGGGAAATAACCTCAGAAAGTGGGCTTTCTTTGGACGAACTTGGTGTGTCCTCTGCAAGAATGAGGAGGAATCCTCCAATCACCTCTTCCTTGCCTGTACAACAACACAAAATGTCTGGAATCATGTCCTACATTTCCTTAAGATAGCTCATACATGTTCTAGGGAAAATATATTCATATCCTGGAACAACTGGTGGAACAATGTTTCGTCCCCGAAAACAAGGAACTTGCCACTGAGTGTGTCCTGACACATTTGGATCAGTAGGAACAACAATATTTTCCATGGAAAATATATCAATTTGGCCCTGATGATCCCAAAGGTTTGCACGATCTATCTTGAGATCCTGGAGGAGCCACTGAACATCAGGACACTGCACATAACACCGGAAACCATTTATTGAACAAAACCCTGGGTATACTTCAATGGTGCTGCCCAAGAACAAGGGTGTGGCGGTGGCATCATCCTACACAAATCAAATTCTCACTATTTCCATGTCAGTTTGGGGTTGGGTAACGACACCAACAACTCTGCAAAACTTATGACCCTACGCCATTTATTGTACTTTGCCATATCCAAAAACTGTCGACATCTATATATTTTTGGGGACTCAAAGATGGTCATAAACTGGTTCAATCGCACATACACATGCCATGCTTACTTACTCAAAACAATATTGGATGATGTATTATATATAAAATCACAATTTGACTTGGTTTCTTGCACTCATATATATAGGGAACGCAATGCAGCTACAGACAAGTTATTGAAAGAGGCAATGAATCATCCTCGAGGAGAATGGTTAATCAGAGAACACACTCAGGCACAGGTCTACGAGTACTACCACAGACCTTACATAGACCAAGTTTTGCAGAGGGCAGATGAGCCCTAGTTACAGTCTTTTTGTTATATATTTTTGCATAGTTATTTGAATATGTAAATATATAAGTATTTGAACATCTATCATCCTACCCGAATAGGGGTATTTTTGTAATTTTGATACAGGTTTCTACAACTCTATATTGCTAACTAAGGTTATCTTTTTTTTTTCTAAGTAAAGACTAATTATATTAATAGAGAATAAAAGTATATTTACAAGGAGGTCGAAACCTCAGCAGAAAGCCGACGCTGTCCATCAGCATATTCAGACTATCTAGAAACTAAATTCCCATAAACCATACATTGGAAACTTTGCATGTTGTATGGAAAAGGCAGAAAAAGGGTTGTAACCATGCTATCAAAACTAACCAGATACCCAAAGGCAAAAATAACTGCAGAGCCAAAGACCCGCTACAAAAATACATTATCAAAACCAGAGAAATATAGAGCAATGTCCTGAAGAGCAAAGAGAAAAGCTGGTGAAGCAAACAGGGCCCAGGAGGCATCAGACGTTCGTGAAATGGTCCTGATCTTCCTCCGCCACCGGGCACGCATTACCTTCCCATAAATTTCCCTTCGTTTCCTCATAAACCATATCGCTGCCACCTGGAAGAGCCACCGAATGACGGATGCCATAGGAACGCTCTGCTAGGTCAACAGAGTTTGATACTCCCTTGAGGTCACCGTCTGGAGGCTTGGAAACATCAGGAACACTTTCCTCAGCTTGCACATCATCGCAATTGAGCACATTGCCCGCGTCTTCTCCATGCTGCTCGCTCTCATGCCCACTCTGAGACTGCGTCTCCATGGTATGAATAGAACCACAAGGTCGAGCCTCTTCCTCTGCAAAGATGATAATAATGCTGGCTGAGAGAATGGGTTTGTTGAGGCCACTTTGAAATTTGAAATGGGTGGTCTGGAAGGTGTTATGCGGAAAATTCTTACCAGGAGAACTAATCTGAAGAGGGATGACACAAGCTGATGGAGAGGACATAGGGTCCATAGGGATTTTAGGCGAAGGAGCAGGCTGAGACCGCCCACGGCGTCCACGACAACCACCATAGTGACTACGTAAGCAGTGGCGAACCATTGTCAAAAAGCTAAAACCGCTTGAAGGGGATTTGAAGCAGGATGATGCAATACAGTTGTCAAAGTCAGGGGGGCCGTAAGGCCTGAGGATGAGCCAATTAATGAGCAAAGACCAGACATCTAAGGTTGTAGCAGAGGTGTTGCAGGAGAACAGAGTCTGGTGCAAACTAAGGCAGGAGGGCCAGGAGGAAGTGAGCAATGTGAGAGCTGACGGATCCATAAATAAAACCTCAGGCGAAGTCTCTCGAGCAAAGGGAGCAATAAATCTGGGATGTCGATTAATCTACAGATACCCTGTGTGAGCACGCTTTAACCATGAGACGACGTCGATGAATGTGAGATCCTTCCATCTGCAGGACCAGATGCCAGCGCTGGAGAGCCCCATCATAAATGTTGCGTTAAAACATCTGCATCCAGGTGCGATTCTTCCACCTGCTGCTTGTCATTCTTCACAATATTGTGATAGTCCATTAATTGGGAGGCAGAGGTAAGGCTGGAGAAGGATCCTATGTGAAGTTTCAATCCACAATCCACTCCAAGATTTGCAAGAAAGTCTGCCACTTTATTTCCTTCTCGGCAGGTATGCTTGATAGAGATAGCCCTGTGACAGGAGAGCCAAATCTCAATGAGCTCAATCCTCTTCGCCATTCTCCAGTTGTTGCTCACCTTGCACGAGGGAGTGCCCTGTATGATTTTGGACACCATATTTACGATGATCAAAGAATCCCCTTCTATGATAAGCGGAAAGAATCCTTTGTCCTGAGCTAAGATAAGGCCTTGCCACAAACCTTCCAGCTCTGACGAGTTATTGGTATCCCATCCTTTTGAGCCAAAGAAAGTCAGGAGAGGAGTCCCGAGATGGTCCCTGAAGATCCCTCCAAAGCCTGACTGTCCTAGATTGCCTTTTGAGGCTCCATCGAAATTTAACTGTATCATATGATTAGGAGGGGGGATCCACTTGGTGGGCAAATGGTTCATTGAAGGCAATTTTCCATTGGATTTAAGCTCTTGATTCCATTGTATATTCCAATTTGCCCAAATGGATTGTTCTTGCAGCAAAGAAGGAAGATCTTCCTGAGACCAAGAACGGAGAAAAAGGGTTTCTTTGATGTTTTGGCAGATGATGCTCCAGAGATTCCTTACAGGCATAGATTGATCCTTGAATATCCTACGATTCCTTTCCTTCTAAATGTTCCACATGAGGAAGCCTGGAATGAGCTTCCATAGGGATTTTAGAAGTTTGCATTGATAAGGTGTCTGGTCCCAATTGCGAACTATGGAAATGATGTCTCCATGAACTCTGCCCTCCTTTTGACATCAAAAGTTGACTTTTTCCCAGAGCTGGCGCGCAGTTTGACAGGATTGCATAAGATGCTTAATGGGTTCCTCTTCTTGCCTACAAATAGGGCACATGGAGGGCCTATAATAATTCCTTTTTCTAAGATTATCCCATGTGAGAATCTTATTTTGACATAGGAGCCAGAGAAAGGTAGAGACTTTCGGCCTGTTGGAGTGGTCCCAAACTTTGCTCCATAGCACGTCTCTGACCATATGCTGCTTGATGATTATGTTGTAAGCTTCCCTTGTGGTGAAGGTGCTTTTTTCTTCATATCCCCATCTAAGGATATCCATTTCCTCTAAAAACTGTATTTTCCATTTCATTAATTCTGAGGTGAGAGATTGTTGAGCCTGTTCTGTTCCATGTCTTAAAATCTAGTCTTCTTTAATCCATCTTCTATACTCCTCTGTGGAGGAGTAATTCCAAAATTTTATGACCTTGTCATACTCTTGCAAATCCTAATCCGGAAGCTGCAAATGAGAAAGAAGGTCCTTAAGCTTTGGCAACTGCTGCCAGGAGTCCTCCCAGAACCTAACAGTGTTGCCATCCTTAACTTCCCAAAAGTTGTGCTGCTGAATTAAGGTTCTATGTTGCTTGGCCGAATTCCAGATTAGGGAGCACATGCCAACTTTTGACAATCGTATTCAATCTTCTACTAGGAAATTTCTTGCATACTTGGCTATCCAGAGAGAGGCCCAGGGAGTAAAGGGAACAGAAAGCCATCTCCACCGAATTCTAGCTCCCATGACCTCGTTGTTGATAGACGGATCCCTCAAACCAGTGCCACCAGCACATTTAAGAAGGCGGACTTTGTCCCATTTGAAAAGAGCCCATTTGCGGGTAGGTCCAGAGCTTCCCCATAAGAAGCGACACTGAAGTTTCATGATCTCTTTGAGAACCCACTTGGGAGCAGCCAAGATAGAGAAGAGGTAGAGCGGCATGGAGTGAAGAACAACTTTTATGAGAACTAATCTACTCACCATGTTGACAGCCCTGTGAGTCCAGAGGAAGAGGCGAGCCTCCAACTTTTCTAAAGGACTTTCCAAGAGGAATGCTTAAGAGCCGAGGCTGTCAGAGGCGCTCCTAAATATTTGGAAGGGGGAGATGCTATGGTAAATCCAAGAATACGAGCTATAGTTGCTTGGGTATTAATGGGAGAGTTGAAAAAGAAGATTTGAGATTTGGCTCTATTAATATTGGCTCCTGAGGCCTCAGAGAAATCTGACAGTACAAATTTGAGTTGATTGGCTTCCTGAACAGACGAATGACCGAAAAGCATATTTGTCATCAACAAGTTGCTGATGAGAGAAAGTAGAGGTATTGTGGAAGGATAAGCCTTTGAGAAGCTGAGATTGCTGGGCTTTTTTAATGCTGCGACCTAATCCCTCTGCCATGATAACGAAGAGGAATGGAGAAAGGGGATCACCCTGCCGAATTCCTCGAGATGATGAAAGGTGGATGAGGGAATACCATTGATTAACACAGAAAAGAAGGAGGATGTTAACAGGCTCATAACCCACCTTACCCACGAAGGAGCAAAACCAAAAGTTGTTAGAATTTTCCGGATGTACATCCAACTTAAACTGTCAAAAGCCTTGGATAAATATATTTTAAGGAGCATACCTGGCTTCTTGGATTGCTTCAGCGAATGGATTATTTCATGAGTTAGGATAATTCTGTCCGTTATCTGCCTGCCTTCAACATAACCAGATTGCTCAGGTGAGATGATAAGAGGAAGCAACAATTTCAATCTAGAAGCAATGATTTCAGAGACAATATTATATATTATATTGCATAAAGCGATAGGTTTGTACTTATCAGGAGTGTTAGGCTCCGCCTCCTTAGGAATCAGAGCAATGAAAGTAGCATTCAGACCAGGGAACATCCATCTCAGTGTTCGTGATTCCTCCACCACTTGCCACACCTCCATTTTGATCAGGTCCCAAAAATTGTGAAAATTTTTTGAGGTAAATCCATCCGGACCCGGCGCCTTCCTAGCTTTCAATTGACGCACTGCCTCTTCGACCTCCTGAGGGTCTATAGGTTTGATAAGGAGCTGATTATGCTCCTCTGAGATTAATTTGGGAATGTTCCTCAAAATTCTCCCAATAGCTTGCGATCGGTCAATATTTGGCTCTTGATGTGCATGCTTGAAATATTTTAGGAATTCGCTTTCTATTTCTTCATGAGTTTCGACCTTTGCCCCCTGTTCATTTTGTATGTGTGATATGTTATTATGCATTCTGCGCTGAATGGTAATTTTGTGAAAAAAAATTGTGTTTTTTTCTCCATCCTTAAGCCATTTTATTCTTGATTTCTGCCTCCATAGATGATCTGACATCAATAAAGTTTCCTCCTGTTTTTCCCTTTCTAATATTTGTGTTTTAAGAGTTTTTTCCTGTTTTGACAAGTCCTCAGATCGTCCTTCAATTATGATCCTTTGCTGCAAATTTTTCATATCTTGATTGAGGGAAATCTGAGATTGGAAGATATTGCCAAAAGAGGTGTAGTTCCAGTGTTTGATCTTGCTTTTGAGATGCTTGAGCTTCTATTGAAATTGAAACATCTTGGAGCCACTAGGAGGAGAGAAGTTGTTCCGTTCAGAGTTGATTAGACTATTAAAGTCCGGATGAGACATCCAGAAGGCTTCAAAGCGGAAAGGTCTTCAGACATTATGACCAGGGCAATTCCATTGAAGGGAGATTAGCCAATGATCGGACCCCGAGAATGACAAGATGGAAGCCACAAATTCTCCTCCCAAATGAATTGCGTTGTCCGATAGAAGGAATCTGTCCAGACGGGAAGCAATTTGAAGTAACCCTTCTCTTTTGTTATTCCAGGTAAAGAGACCATTGTTAGAGGGAATATCAATAAGCCAATTGTTCTGAATAAAGTCTTTTAAGTGACTCCTTCCCTGTTTCCTCTGCTCCTGCCTCCCCTTTTTTCTTCCAACTTGGCAATCATGTTGAAATCGCCCCCAAAGATCCAGAGAGGGTGCAGCGTATTTTTATTGATCTCTGAAAGGGTGTCCAGAATTGCTATTTTATTCGCAGTTTCCTAAGGAAAATACACATTGGTTATATGTCCATAAATGTTGGTCCCAGTAGTGTGAAAGATTGTTTGGATGAAGTTCCTCTTTGCATGTATGTTATTGAGCGTAATGGTACGCGCATCCCATAGAATTGCAAGGCCACCAGACGCCCCATCAGCATCCACGGCAGTTACCAAACCTCTTGGCCAAGCGTTTGTTGCAAATTTTTCCAGAGCTATTGAGTTGCATTTTGTTTCTTGCAAGAATAGGATTTGAGGCTTTTCTTGCATGATCATGTTCTTGAGTAGTCTAGCTTTCCTTGGGTTGTTGAACCCTCTGATGTTCCAAGATATCAACTTCATTGAGAAGTGTTGGGGTTGGTAGGGAAATACTTTGTTAACTTGGAGTATCTGCCTAACTCCACTAACATTTCTCCTATTCTAATTGTTCGTTGGAGATCTGTTTTCCTCCCACGTTTTTGTTGTCTTTGGCAATGAATTTTCCATCCCAGGGACTTCCAATCTGAACACTGAGAGAGTGATGCCTTTGAGCCTGAGATAGGATTTCCACCAGGTTGTCGACTTGCTGATCTGGGATTTTGTCAAAATTCCTTATTTTACATGCCTGTTCCAGGCCTAGGATATCAAGTTCCCCAATGTCGATGCTCTCTGGTTCTTCCTCCATGTGCTGGGGTTCATGTAGCTCTTCAAGTGTATCTACTGTTGTTCTGAGATCGACTGATATATTTTCAACCTCCATTCCTTGAGAACTCTAGGCTGGGGTTTTGAGCTGGGCAGGGGAAAGGGTTTTTTTGAACAACGGATCTTCTGGGATCGATATGAGATCTTTTTGCATTGCCTATTTATCTTTCTTTGACTCCTTCTCAGGAGGAGGGGGGTTATCTGAGACAAGTCCATTATCTCGGGCTAACGCTTTGAAGCTATTGCTTATTGAGGATTGGAAGAGCTGGCTGGAGGCATCTTGGGGTTAGTTGCCATTTTCTTATGGTTTCTTCTGTGGCTAGACACCTTGGTGAATCCATCAGATCCAGGCTTATCCAAGGATGATTGGGAGGAGGGTTTTTTATTTAAAGGACAATCCCTCAACAAGTGGCCCAGATCGTGACATCTTCTACATCTAAACGACACATGTTCACAATTGATCAACTGAACCCATTCAATATCATCATGAAATAAACTTACCGCATCCAGAAGTGCTTGATTGAGGTGCATGTAGACACAAATCCGAGCATATGAAGTGTATTTGCTGATTTTTGTTTCCTCTGCCACTTTTATGAACTCGCCTAGCGCGTTTTAGATTTCTTGTAAGGAGTTTTCCTCCCAATATTCCACAGGAAGTGAGTAAAGTCTTATCCAGACTAGAGCCTAGCTGAGATCCTCCTTGTCAGGGTTGAAACGCTCTACCCATCCCCTGAGATACAGACCAGCAGTGTTGAAGAAGTACGACCCTCTGTCCAGAACCTTGTTCCTGTCTTCTAAGCAGTTAAAAATGGCTGTGAAGAACCCTTTTGGCCCTAGTTGCAGGGTAATGTGACCCTTTGGGTTCCATTTCGAGGCTATCCAGCCACGCAACGCTTTCTCAATTGGCCAAAGTCCTATAAACTTGCCTATTAACGCATGATCCCTCATGAATTGTATCCTGGCATTGATTCGATGGCTTGGAAATTCTACTTTTGGGCGCTTAGAAGCTATTGGCTTGCATGTGATCGAGCTCACTCTGGGCTGATCCTGTTTACTCTGTGCTTTTTCCTGATGTAAGCTTGGATCCACGCTATCATCAGTCTGCGCCTCTGTCTTGTCGTTTTCTTCATTCTGGTGTTGCTTGCTATTATCCTTTGGGGGAGGCGCAACGTCCTCCCCCTGACGGGGAATCATGGAGCTTGAACTTCCCTGTAGGAAAACGTGGACCCGTAAATCAGTCACTACTATCAAAGCTGCGAACGTCAGGAGAGGTCTGCTGTAGCAGAGGATACCTAACTAAGGTCATCTTACTGCATATGCCATGGGCATTTACAACATGTAATTTTCTTGATAATGAAAATTACGATTTTTCTTTCCGGGAAAAAAATTGATGTGTCATGAAAAAATATTAATAATAATAAAAGTATTCAGTATGGATTATAAATAAAATATTTGTGTCACATTAAATAAAATATTTCAATGTCAATTATGCATATATAATATATAATACATATAATATATATACTATATATATATATATTATAGTAATATATAATATATAGCATAATAAATATTAAAAAAAAAAATAAATAAATTATAATGGTAAAATATTTAAAATGTTTCAAGTAGTCTTACTATTGTACAATTTTGTCCTTTTTCAATATATTTTTTTGTCCCTTTTTTTTCTAAAATATAGCAAATATTTGTTGGAATTATAAAGTTTAAGTTAATTGCTACCTTTACTAATTTATAATTAATCCTTAACTACTAATTATTTTCTTCCCTCTCTATTAAATACCTCTAAGCACTCGTTTGTGACCATTCAATTTTTTGGCCCTTAATGATAGGCGGAGTGTCCACCCGAAACGTTCGACGGGATTAAAAATGTTCTACAAGTTTCATTGAAAAAATACTCTCAATATGAACAACTATGGAAATATACACTCTCTCAAATTACACATGAAATTCATCTTAATCACTAATTTGTCAAGTGCCTAGAGGGATTAAATCTCTTGAGGTGCAAATATTTCTACAAGTTTTGTATTCTAAAAGTGTTTTGCACATCAAGAAATTTGATCCCTTTCAGTGCTTGGTAGATCTGTGGTTAAAATGTATCCATATTGGTATTTCAAGGAATTTGAATCTTTATGAGGGATAACACCATTATCACTTTACAATCCAACATATTCATTCAAACACACACAAAAATAATTTCCATTTAAAATTATAAAAATATTGAAAGTAATAACATTTTTTTTTTGTCGATCAAAGACTTTTATTAGTGTTAAAAGATTACAATATGCTTGTCCAAAATTCAATGTTCTTTCAGCCTCACTTTGACTAGATATGATAGCCAGAAGAACAACACGAAAATTGATTACAAAATGCCAAGAGCTGCTTAGAACTGAGAACCAGAAAAACCAATATGCCCAAAAGACGGCTAAGATAAAAACATGACCTATAAACATCAATGAATATGAGGATTATTTGGATCATTACCTGGAGGATTTGGAAGCTCGAGTTCCCCATGAACATTCTACATGTGCTAGATGCCCGTTTAGTTGTTCCATACGTTCAACTAGTCGCCTTTGGCCTCGTCAGAGTGACGCCAAGTGATCCTAAATATTTCATTGATTACGCTTCAAATTATTCATGAAATTTATAATTTAATTACAATCATCACACATATTTTGACTTGGTTTTTCCAGGAGCGTGGTGTCTTGTCGTAATTTTGCTTCCAAGGCATCAAAGGAGGCTAGAAGAAATAAATGAATAAGTGACAGATTAGGGTTATGGGCCATCACCTCACCAAGCTCTGCATCCTGGACACCTTCTCCCTCCACTTCTATCGCTTATCTTCTAGGTTCTGCCCCCTGCCCTTGTGGTCCTATCCCTCTCCTTGCTTTGCCCCTATGTCTAAACATCTTCACTTCCCCTCCATTCCATTGTTCCCATCACCAAGCCTATTTTGATGCACCATGAACCGAAGAATCCACCAACCCCTAGCACCTAACTACAAAATTCCCATGTTGTAGGAATCGTGCCTCTTTTAGGGGTGGCCACCTGCAACAAGAGTCATCTCCAAACCTTACTGAGTTACTATCACCGAAAGACCACAAAAGCTCTCCTCTAACAATTTTTAATCCAACCCCAACAACTCAGCTCCCAAAACAAATTTGAGGTTCTCGAAACCCTAAAGACACCTCAAATACCCCAGTTTTCCATGACTCGAGAGGGAGACCCCATTCGCTAGCCCATTTTTGTGTGGACCCTCTCACAATAACAACCCTTGAACAAAAGTGCACCACCAGAAAAAAGAAAAAGAAAAATTAGAAACATAATGCAAATTATTTTGCCACCCTCTATCATTGATATCAACTAAATGGCCTTGAAGTGTCAGGCCAACATCCCACTCCAAAGTCTCTAACCCCAAAATCTAGGCAAAAGCAACTAACCCATAGACGCCACTACAATAGCCCTAGAATTCTTGTAAGCATAAGCTACCCTTCCTAGGTAATTATAATGCCTAGAGACCAACACTATTGTTAAACACCCTCCCCTAGTTACAATGCAAACTAACAATATATAAGTTGTGATAACCGTTTTTAAAATTACTGAGGTGATTGAATTTGAGCACCATATGAGTTTCTCCACTCCCATAAACCATTTATGCAAGTGCCTCTCACGTGTCTCACTAACACCTCTACAGCATAGCCTCCAACTAAATTTATCTCCAAGGTCCCAGACTTGATGTTAATGGCCTCCAACAAAGCGCCAAGGAACTGCTCACTTGCAAACAATAGCCTATATCATTGAGAGTCATGAACAAAAAAGTTTGCATAGGATGGTGACCTGCACAAACGCTTCGTTCTCCCTACCACCTTCACTACTACCCATGCCCAAACTCACTAACATCAACCATTCACATACCCTCACACATATAAACTTACCGTATTCCTTCGCGAAACATCCATGTTATGAATGCATGTGTAGCACATGCCACTTGTACCACAATTCAACTCTCGAGAAGGAGATGAAGTGTGTCATTGTTCCCCTCATAACTTCATTCGCCCACCCCATCGAGGCAAAGCAATTAAAATTTTTATCATCAAGTTAACCAATATATATGTTTACATTTGATAAATACATTAAGTATTTTTTTTAAATACTTTTTATTAATAAATGTAAATACCACTTTTCAACTAAAAATAAAACAAAAATAAACACACATTACCCTTTAACTGAAATCTCTAATAAAAAATATCCTCTTTATCAAATTCATTCAAAACTTACACTTTTTCCTAACTCTAAGAAACAAGTAAATAACTCCATTATCACTTTACTAGTCAACAAAATCCTTATTAGTCCCTGCCCTTCAGGATACATGGACTATAGTAATTGATTTTTGTTTTGTATTAGTTGTGTCAGAAACCAAAACTCATTTCATTTCTTTAAACCAAAGTTTTTGTGGATTTAATCATTTGTTTTCAAATTTTTCATGATTTTAACAAAGCTTTAAGATTGGATGTCTTATTTGGCCTCTTCCTAAGATATCAACCCCTTTAAAGCTAAGATATAAATTACATTTGATGAACAAACTTTTTTCACTAAAATAACGCTAACATTATTTTAGAATTAGTTTCCTAACAATAAATGTTTGTTTTTAATTAATTCAAACCATAGTTTCTCATCATTTGGGACATCTTTGTGACATAAACAATCTTTATGAAATCTAGACATCTGGTCATTTGCTTGGTGAGGACATAGGGATTGTAATGGGATTTCGCCTTCTTTACTATCGACTTTTACCTTTCTTCCTCTATGGCATCAAGGTAAGCTACTCAATCTATGACATCAAGTTAAGCTACTCAATCTGTAATGATTTTGCAGTGGGATTTGGTTTCTTGGTAAACTACATCTGGATATGATTTTGTTGCTAGTTATTTGATTGGAATAGACGGATAGTCCTTTTGATCTATCTTCGCCTTCCTTGCATCCTAGGGTGGTGGTTATTGAGGGTCTTACTGCAGCGATTGCTTGAATGAAATATGGAAAGTGCACTTGGATAATATATATAGCTTGTGTTTTGGAGAAGGTATGATATGGTTAGCCAAGGCCTAATCAAGGAAAAGCTATGGTAATATTGGGTCCATAGTAGCGTAATATTCAAACCTATGGCCCTAGTATTGACATGCAATTAATTTATAATGTTAAATTCTTAAAGTAAAAGTGACATTCTCCTTTATCTTTCTTTTTCATCCTTTTACTTCAATTTTTAAAATTACCATGAAATGACTCGGGATGTTTGAGAGTGGTTCTGACCTCATTAGATTTCATACGGAGAAAGTAGAATTTTAGATCTCACTCAAAATCCAGCAAACTTATTAGTTTTTCAGGATTTCAGGATTCGGGGGATTGCAATGTTTCCATTGGAATTTGTCATGTACAAGCATATGGAACTCATATTTAATCAAGATTACCAATCCCTCTATGTCTTTTGATGTCAATGACATTGGTTGTGAAGCTCCTCTATCATGACCCTATTAAAAATGTACCCGTCACTCAAACAAAATCTTGAGTTTACATGCTACATTTTTTCTATCTTATGTTAATGCTTAGAGGGTGATATTAATGACAAGGATGCCAAGACAGGTAATGGTTTTGATGATATGTATGTATTTGTTGTAGAATAATTTTTTTGGATGCTACAGGCCATCCAGAGTCTATTTATTGATGCATTTTTTTATTTAGAGATCGATTGCAATCAATTTTATTTTGTTTATGTGCACCTTTACATGCTATATAAATGAGAACTTGTAATTTGTGGACCTGTGGTTGATTAAGATTATAACTACAAGATAAATGATGTTATATGATTTAATCCATGCTTTTATGTTTTTTATCACAAATTCACCATTCTACATGATTTTGTTGACATATATGTATCAAAATATATAAAAATATATATTCTATAAAATTCACTCCCAAAATTTGTCCCAACCTGGGAGCTTTTGAAAATGTCACTCCTTACTCCTGCTTCCACTCCCACTTGTCACTTCTACTCTCACTTCCCACTTATGCTCCCACTCCCAAGCAGGAATTCTCCAAAACAAACATGCATCACATTACTAATACCTCTATGATCTATGTCTAATGTGTGTGTAAATATTTTTTACCTGTTGCTTAGTTAATGATCCTCCCAATGACGGTGCAGTATAGAAGACAATAGTTATGGCACCTTCACCCTTTCCTTACATTAGTGATGAAGTTTGAATCAAAGTGAAGGAAATAATGATACCGACTATTGCTTGGTAGAGGGAAAATGCATGCCACAACATATAGTGAAATAGACTATTTTTTGGAAGAGATTGCATGCATGCTAAGGGCACACATGTCGCACCTTCAATTAATTCCAATTTAGATGTTGTTTCAAATTTAGAAATTTCGATTTTGGATAGAGATATTCATTGTACTTTCTCTCCTCTTCCTATTCTATAAGCGAGATGAAAGGTGCACCATTGTGTTGGTTATCGAGGTTTTCCATTCAAATTTTCCATAGTATGCATTTCTAAATCATCCAACTTATATCTGCCTCTTTTTTATTGAAACTTTCAAATTTTCAGCTACCTGGTATTTAGGTTATTCTTTCTAGGTGGAGAATCTGCTTATCATTATTAATGAAAATAAAGGGATATATATATAAATTGGTAGAAAAAATGTTGATGAAAAAATGGATACCTACAATATCTAGTGAAAGTAGGATATTTTTAAATTGGGAAGGTTATTGGGTTCGTATTGGTAGGGGGTTAAATAAAGTGAATTTTAGAGGTATTTTCCAATATGTAGTCAAATTAATGGTATTATTTAGTATGCCATGAACACACGTGCTACGTTAGTGGTTCATTGAGTGAAACCGCCGTGCTTAATCTACTTCGGTTTGGGGATTATTGTGTATAAAAATTAACTCTATGTAGGTTGTGATGGGATTGTGTGATTTAGATATTTGTTTCTTGGGAAGAGATTATTTTTTATATGCATATTTTAAATTATTTATTGTTATATATTTTAGTGGTGTGAAAATTCTTTCTTTTATATGTTATAAGATAATTAAAAAGTGTGTGTGTGTGTGTATATATATTTGTTTAGCATTTGTTTTTAATAAAAGAAGTTGCAATGTTCTCAATATCAAAGTGATGCATAAAATTTCAGATGTTTAATTTGACATTGATGCAATCCTGCTAGCTTTGAATTGGAGAGTAAGGTTGCCCGTAAGAACCTTGTAGATGCATATCCATTACTAAATAATGATTTCATTAGACAAAAAAAAAGCTTACATGATTATATCTAAACTAAACTAAGATGTTATTATTGTAAGTCCATCCAAATTGATATTTGAATCCTAGTGACATCCACGTACCACCCTTGTCACTCTAAAAAAAAGTATTTCTTGATGTTGAGTTCAACCCATATTTGACAAGGTATACTACTCGTCAAGCCATTCAAATTGAGTTAATTTTCTTGTCTTTCTAACAATTGAATCTTGTTACCTAGAAGCTGGTCTAGGATTAGTATTAGTTCTCATGTTACTGAAGCATGAGTCTTGCTAGAGAGATTATTTTTGCCACATTATTTTGAATTCTCTTTCTTTCTAGATGTTTCACAAGTATAGAAGTATTGAAGGGAACATATTGTAAGCTAAAGAGATTCCTTTTGTGACACTATTTGAATTCTCTTTCTTTGTAGATGTGTCCCAAGTAGGGAAATGTTGAAGGGAATTGAACATCTCCTCATGAAAGATGAAAACCCAAAATATATTTTGTTTAAGATCTTCATAAACCCCTACTTCCTCTTGTCACAAAACTTCTTTAATTTTCTACCATGGTATTTCTTGGAGCAACTCCAAAGAATAAATCTAGTGTTATTATTGATTATATATAGTTGTAGTCATGCACAACCACATAGAAATTTAAAATAGACTTATGAAAATATATGTTCAATTTATTTCAACCAATAAATTAAGTCGAACATCACATTGGATTTTCCTCACAAAAGATTCTATGAAGTTATTTGCAAAAGTTTATAATAAAATTGCAATTACAAGGAGAGTAATGCTCTAATTTTATCTTTTTTAAAAATTATAAAAAACACATCACATGCACTGAATTAAACAAAAACATGAGGAACAAATCAGATACAAAGGTATCACGCAACATATGAGGGAAAATTCTCAATAAGGACCATACATTATCCTCCTCATTCCATTTGTTAAATACAATGCTAATACATTCCATTTGTTAAATACAATGCAAAATAAAGGAATGCTTCACAAATTGAGAAAGTGGATCATTGGATCATTGTGATATGTATATCAAGAATCTTATAGAAACTATCTATATCCATATTCTACTACTTGCTACAAATTCCTTTTTATCAATCCAAAAGACAGAGAAGAATGTGTTTGATGTGTTTTTAAGGTTTGTTGAACTTCTATCGTCATTGGCCATAAAACACTTCACATTTCAATTCCACCATCTATATCTCTATTCTGTTACATTGCTACAAAATTCTTTTTATCAATCCAAAAGGCAAAGAGAAGAATGTGTTTGATGTGTTTTAAGGTTGGTTGAACTTCCAACCTCATTGGCCATAAAGCACTTCACATTTCAATTCCACCAACAAAGAAAATTGACAGTGTCCTTCACATTTCAATTCTATCAACTAATAAAATTGTTAGTATCCCAAATAATTTGTTGTCCCATTGTTTCATTTTGGCAACCAACTACTCTTTTTTCTAATAATAAACTACTATTTTTTCTAATAATAGTTTGGTGGCAATACCTACATGGATATATGTGTACATTCACATGCCTCTTGTTCCTTTGGTGATAAAGGGTAGCTACATTAGCTTCATCTTGGTGTTCATTGCCTTGCATAACTTGTGGCATACTTCAAAGGTGTTTCCCTTTCTTTCCTTTTTAACTTGCTTTCTACATGATTAGGTTTCCATTCTTAATATTAGGCATATTCATACCAAAAAAAACTCAAAATAAGAAACGTGTACATGTATTTAAATAGATTTGGATTTTTTCTTAAGTTCATGTGATGAAACCTTGTATTTCCCATAGAAAAATTGTAAGTTTTTCATTAATGTCAAAGGAGTACATAGTAATGCAAAAGCCACTAGGGCACTATCTGGAAAGAGGCATATTTATGAGCTGTGAGTTGTCCCTCAAGGAGAAGGAAAATGACAAAATATAAAAGCAATGCCCTAAAAAATAGTAAAGAGTATTTCTTCTATCTGAAATTTTTCTCTGCAAGAATGAATGATTTTATTTTTTGAATGTTGTTTATTTGAAAGGATAAATGTGCTTTATTTCAAATATTTGACATGAGACACTAGGAATTTTCATCATAATCATATAAGTATTTTTAGTTTAATGTATTTTGAATGATAAATGGAGTTTTTGTTTAATATATTATTCATGCAAAAGTTAATCATAAGTATTAGTATTATATAAAAATGATAGTTATAAAAAGTTATGGTGATTTTAACATGTTTTTCTAGTCTTATTTAATATATAAAATTATTTTGGGTGATTAAGAAGAACAAATTTCTAACTAATCAATTCTTAGCAAAAACATAATAAGTATTAGCAAAACATAATAAGCGTTAACATTATTAACAATGTACCTATACAATAGTGTATCTGTAACTTGCTTAATTGCTTGATTTATTTATTCCATTCATATAAAAGATCTTACAATTTACGCAACTTGTAACTTGCTTAATTTATTTATTCATTCCTATAAAAGATCTTACCATTTACACAACTATACAGATTATGAGTAAACTACTTCTA